>JAGKTI010005417.1:26495-45158 GCA_018397915.1 Birgus latro | reverse complement strand
ACAGTTTTTTGTCCTCGCATGTCTCGTCCTTCCCTGCGATCATCCTCGTCCTCGTAGACAACCATCACCTCGTCCAAAAACTTCCGTCGGTAGAGCCTCTTCGTTGCCAATCACTCCCTGGTCCATTGGTTGGATGAGAGCAGTCATATTAGGTGGCAAAAACAGACACCTAATGCGGCCATTTTCAGCCACCAACTCCTTCTCAGACAGATGCGCAGGTGCATTGTCTAGAATCAGGAGGGCCTTTACCTGGTCTCGTGGGATTTTCAGTGTCTCCATCTGATAACGAATGACCTCCTTGACAAAGTGTTGGTGAAACCAATTTCTGAAGATCATGGTTGTGAACCAAGCCTTCAGAGAATGATACCACACGACAGGAAGGACATCCATTAACCCACGAAGGCACCTAGACTGCTTTGCACAGCCTACAATAAGGGGTTTGAGCCGGTGCATGCCGTTAGCATTTGCACAGCAAAAAGCAGACACCCGTTGCGTGGAGAGCTTTGGACCAGGTATATGCTTCTCCCTCTCCTCAGCAAGAATGTTTGTGGGTATTGAACGATAAAATAGGCCAGTTTCATCAGCGTTGTAGACCTGACCGAGAGTGAGGCCCTCCCTGTCAATCAAGCCCTTCACCTTCTGCTGAAACTGTTCTATTCCTTCGTCGTTAGCGTCCAGAGCTTCGCCATGGGTCTTACGGTTGGTACGTCCGTGTCGTAACTTGAACGCGAAGAGCCAACCTTCAGATGCTTTGAAGTCTGGGGTGTCGTGTAGCCTTGTGAACTTCTCAGCAGCAGCTTTCAGCTCCGTTCCACGTACCAACACACCAGCAGCATGTTGTTGTCGATACCAAATGAGCGTGGAACGGTCGATGTCTGGATACTTAGGAGTAAACATCACCTTCCTCTCCACGTTTCGTCTGGTCTTCTAAGCAAAACCGGCCGTGTACTGCTGTAGTTTGTCTCGGGACTTCTTGATATCACACAATGTGGAGCGAGGGAGGTTGAATTCACGTAGGATCCGTGATGTCGGCCACCCGGCGTCCACCTTCTCCAATATCTCCCTCTTCTTCTCCAGAGTCAGAACCACTTTCTTCCTCTTCTCAGGTGGCGGGGCCATCATCACACACATGATGAAGAAGGTGAAGAGCAGCATCAAGCCCTGCAGGAGGTAGGGTACCACCACAAAACCAATCACTTCAGCCACCATTTTCAGAGCGTGTTTACGAGCCAGGAGCGGAGAGGGAAATGAGACCGACAGACAGGCGTGACGCGTGAAAATACAGCCTATCGGCACGTGCGAGAAATTCAAACTGACGTGGTCCCCCCCAAAAAAAATCGGATTTTTTTCGAATTTTGGGGCATTTTGGGGGTCAGACAGCCCACGATGTCCGAACAGTGATGCATCCGAATATTGGGCGTCCGAATAGTAAAGGGATTACTGTATATTGCTGCTTTTCTCGATCACTTTCTGTAGATAACTAACCATGTCTGACAACATCTCCTGGTATTCATCATCATTCCATGCTCTCGTCTTAGGGGGAACATATACCACTGCCATATCTCTCTTACCATTCTCCCCAGTTTCTAATTTCATATTTATCGCTTCGACCCTGCCCTCTGCCATTTTCACAGTATCTACATTTATACTGTCCTTCACTGCTATCATCACTCCTCCCCCATTTTTTCTTTTCTGTCTCTTCTCCATAATTTGTATTTCCCACCTCCCATATGAATATCAATATCTTCTTTCAATTTAGTCTCTACAAAGCGCATAACATCAGGTTCGTGCACCCTCAAAAAATCATTTATTTCTAACCTTGCTGATATTAGTCCATCAATGTTTGTGTATGCCACTTTCAAACTTTTTTCATCGTTTTTTATACTCCCGTCTCTCCTTCCCTCCGTCGGTACCACTTCCTCAATTTCTGGTCCATAACTCTCCAATAGAACTCTGTCTTCTCTTTCTCCGTTCGCTGTTCGTCTTTTATCTTTGCTTCCTTTACTAACTCCTTTAATTTAGCTCTTTCCTCTTCATTTGCATCTCTCCTAATCCAAACATTTTTAAACCGCTCTTTACCTGACAATTTTCACGTTCTATTTATAATTTCATTCACTATTACATGGGACTTAAACTTTACTTTCAAAGGCCTTGCCCCACCATCCTCGTACTCTCCTAACCTAAACACTTCTTCAGTCTCTTCTTGGGCTTCACTGCTTCCCTCCATAACCAGTGATATTATTTCTTCAGCCTTGCTCAGTTCCTCTCTCTCTCTTTCAGATCTTGCTGTCATTCGTTTTTCTTTTATTCCTGAGACTATCACACATTTTTTCTTATCTGCTACATCCCTGACCAAAGATTCTCTACTTCCTAGTACTCTAACCACTTCCTTCTCCACTTTTTCCTTACTTTGTTGTTCTATGATCTTCAAATTTACATTTCCTTCCTCCTGTATTTTCTTCCACCCCTTATGTTGCTCCTTGATTTCCTGAATGTGCTCATCTTGCCTCCTCGATTTTGATTCATACTCATCTAGTTTACTTTTCATTCTGTCCCTTTCTTCTTCCAACCTCTTATTGTCCCTCTTGAGCTGTTTTATTTCATTTGATGCATACTCATTACTCACCTTTAATTCTGTTACTTCTTTTTCTTGTTCCTCACTACGAGTGCTAACTTTTTCCAATTTACTCTGTAGGACTTTGATCTCTCTCTCCTGCTCTAAGGTTCGTTCCTGTAACTCTCTAATTACTTCCCATACCTCTTTTAACTCCTGGACATTCCTCTCCACCGGTTTCTCTACTCCTGCTACTCTTGTTTGTTGCAGCTTATCACTTCCTTTACCAACATTTTCTTCGGAGAAGCCCACAAATTCCCCCTCGCCAGTTGTAAACAATCTTCCGTCTCTCTCCGTCATGATACAACCAAATGGAAACTTTCCTTTTCGCTTTGTCTTGTATTTTTTAGGGCCGAAACCTGAAGTATTTTTTAGCTAATATCCGACGGAACCACCACTCACGCATTCAACCACATAATCACAATAGGTTGTCTCCTTTTTGCCGCTGGTTCAGCGATTATTTCTCTCGATCCAGGAGCAGCTCCGACTCCGACTCTCTCCACGACCCGTGTGTGTGTGTATATATATGCGTGTATTTACCTAATTGTGATATACAGGAAATGAGCTACGCTCGTGGGGTCCCGTCTCTGTTTCTCAATAAGTCAAATTTTGCTTTAAACTCGTTTAAGTTTTTAGACTGGACGATCTCTTTGTCCAGTCTATTCCACAGGTCTATGCCTCTATACGGAAAACTATATTTCTTGATGGCCTTCAAGCAGCGTGGCTTCTTCAGTTTCAGACCATGTCCTCTTGTTACTCTCTTATCCCATAAAAACAAATCTTCTCTATCAAGTTTATCTACTCCCATCATGGTCCTGAACACTGCAATCATGTCACCCCTCTCTCTCCTTTCCTCTAAGGATGGCAAATCCAGCCTTTCTAGCCTCTCACCATATGACACATCTGCCAGACTGGGGACCATCTTGGTTGCTGTTCTATGTATTCTCTCAATCTTGTTTATATCTTTCTTTTTGTGTGGGGACCACACTACTGCTGCATATTCTAACCTGGGGCGGATCATGGCCACTATCAGTTTTTTCATCATCTCTTCATTCATGTAATGAAATGCCACTCTTATATTGGTCAAGAGTTTATATGTCTCTCCAACTATCTTGTTGATGTGTTTTTCAGGTGACAAACTATCCTGGACCAGCACTCCTAAATCTTTCTCTTCTCTTGCTTTTGTGATTGGTTCATTACCCATCATATATTTCAGTGATGGTCTCTTGGTGCTTTTACCCTTTCCAATATTTTACATTTTTTTGCGTTGAATTTCATTTCCCACATCCGGCTCCAGTCATGTATCCTATCCAGATCCCCCTGCAGCATTTTACAGTCCCCTTCAACCTCTACCTTCCTCAAGATCTTTGCATCATCAGCAAACAGACTTGCATAACTGTTCACTCCATCTACCACATCATTTACGTAAATCAGGAACATTACTGGTGCCAACACCGAGCCCTGTGGGACACCACTTGTTACTTCTCTCCATCCAGACATCCTGTCCTTTATTACTGTCCTCATTTGTCTGTCTCTCAAAAAGTCTCTCATCCATTCCAGGAGGTTACCCTTCAGTCCTCCTATATGCTCTCATTTCCACATTAGTCTCTTATGGGGTACCTTGTCAAAGGCCTTCTCCAAATCTAAATATACACAATCGACCCAACCGTCTCTCTCCTGTAGCACATCAATTGCTCTTGAGTAAAAGCTCAACAAGTTGGAAACACATGACATTCCACTTCTAAATCCAAATTGACTTTCAGTCAAAATATTCATCTCTTCCAGATATTTTATCCACCTATCTTTCAGAATCTTCTCGCACAATTTTGCAACCATGCTGGTTAGGGACACTGGTCTATAGTTCAGGGGTTCTTCCTTGTTTCCTCCCTTGTAAATTGGTACCACATTTGCTCTCTTCCATTCCCGAGGCACTTTCCCTTCTTCCAGTGAAAACACAATTAAACTGTGAATCTTATCCACCAGTTGTTCTCTGCATTCCTTCAGTACCCAATTTGAAATTCCATCCGGTCCTGGGGCTTTCCTTACATCTTGAGTCTCCAATAATTTGTACACTTCCTGCACTTCCACTTTTATATCTTTTATCACCACATTCCTAGTCACTCCCTCCCTCTCCACAAACTCCCCTTCATTAGTAAAAACTGATTGGAAACGTTTGTTCATTATTTCAGCTTACATTGACGCATCATTGTAGACCTCTCCTTCTACTTTCAGTTTGGTGATTCCTTCCTTTTGTTTCAATTTGCCATTAACAAATCTATAAAACAATTTGGGTTCATCCTTACATTTGTCGATTATACCTTTTTCAAAGTTCCTTTCTTCCTCTCTACGAATTCTTGTATATTCATTTCTAGTTCTTTTATATTCTTCCTTTGTTTTGTTATTAGCTCTCTTTCTCCATTTGTTCCACGCCATGTCCCTCTCTTTTTTCGCTATCATACACCTTCTATTAAACCACTCCCTTTTCCTGTATTCTTTCCCACTTACTCTTGGAACATGTTTTTCCACTCCTGAATTATAGAGGTCTAGAAAGATATCCCACTTCCTCTGAATCTCTCTTGTTTCTCTGAATTTTCTCCAATCTGCATTTCTGAAAAATTTTCTCAATTCTGTAAAGTTTGCTTTCCCAAAGTTGTATCTTCCCTGCCTATGGAGCTCGTCTCTTGGCACCACATTCCCTATTATCATCTGGAACTCAATGACCACGTGATCACTTTTTCCTATAGGACACAGATATTTCAAGGATTCGATTACGTCAGGTTCTTTGGTTAGCGCAGCAAATCTAATCTTGCTGGGGTGTCATCACCTTGGAATCGTGTCTCTTCTTTGACCCACTGTGTCATTACATTATTAATCACAATGTTTAACAATATAGTGCCCCATGAATCTTCGTCACCTCCTGAGTCCCATTCTTCCCAGTTCACCTCTTTACAATTAAAATTACCCATTAATATTATATTGCTGCTTTTCTCAATGACCTTCTGCAGATAACTAACCATGTCTGACAACATCTCCTGGTATTCATCATCAATCCATGCTCTTGTCTTAGGTGGAACATATACTACTGCTATATCTCTCTTACAGTTCTCTCCAGTTTCTAATTTCATGTTTATCACTTCAGCCCTACCCTCTCCCATTTCCACAGAATCTACATTTAAGTTGTTCTTCACTGCTATCATCACTCCTCCTCCCATTTTATCTTTTCTGTCTCTTCTCCACAATTTGTATTTGCCATCTCCAATATGGATATCAATATTCTCCCTTAACTTGGTCTCTACAAAACACATAACATCAGGTTCTTGTACCCTCAAGAAATCATTGATTTCTAACATTGCCGATATTAATCCATCAACATTAGTGTACGCCTCCTTCAAACTTTTTTCGTTATTACTTATACCGTCTTTTCTCCTCCTCTCCGTCGGTACCACTTCCTCAATTTCTGGTCCATAACTCTCCAATAAAACACTGTCTTCTCCTTCTCCGTTCTCTGTTCGTTTTTTGCCTTAGCTTCCTTTACTAACTCCTTTATTTTAGCTCTTTCTTCCTCATTTGCATCTCTCCTTAACCAGACATTTTCGAACCCCTCTTTGTCTGCCAATTTCCACGTCCTATTCATGATTTCACTTACTATTACCTGGGACTGAAACTTCACCTTCGGTGGCCTCGCCCCTCCTTCCTCATACTTACCTAACCTAAACACTTCTTCAATCTCTTCTTGGGCTTCATTGTTACCCTCCATGACTACTGATATTATTTCTTTAACTTTATTGAATTCTTCTCTTTCTCTTTCAGATCTTATCGTGATATGCTTTTCTTTTATCCCTAAAATAATTACACATTTTTTCTTGTCTGCTACATCCCTGACTAAAGATTCTCTACTTTTCAGTACCCTAACCACTTCCTTCTCCACCTTTTCCTTGCTTTGTTGTTCTATAATCTCTTTCAAATTTACATTCCCTTCCTCCTGAATTTTCTTCCACCCCTTTTGTTGCTCCTTAATTTCCTTAATATGTTCATCTTGCATCCCTGATTTTGAATCATACTCATCTAATTTACTTTTCATTCTGTGGCGTATTCTCTGTTCCTTGCACCACGTTTGCCTAACACATGCGATGCACACAATAGATTTCTCCAAGAACATTCACTGCATGATATATGTATATAATGTCACATATGTGTCGCTGTGTGGCGTATTTTCTTGTCTCTGATCATTAAGTACCTTTTGTCGGGAAGCCGACATGCATCCCCTCGGGCAGATGTAAGGCTCACAGCTGTTACAAGTGTGCAGGTGACACCGCCTGCCGGACGTGAGTTTAGGATGAAACGCGGACAGGGGAGAAGGAGTAGAGATTCGATGGATTCTGTGTACAGCTGTGGGCAATAGGGAGATGGAATAAGGAAGAGAGGTTGAGAGAAAGAGATAACTGGAGGAAGGAGGAAGAGAGAGAGAGAGGGGTAGTGCAGGTGGTGTTGGTCAAGTTGTTTACACAGGAAAAGTGTTGGCTAGGCAGTTCAGACCGTGAGAGCGTAAGCTGACTACGGGATATTGCGGTGTGGGAACCGAGCTGACGCAGCGAGTCTGATAGGGCCTCTACAGTGGATGAAGCGGGTGAGATGTGGGTGACGGCGTTGGGTGAGTGGGTGAAGTCATCACCCACCACACACCACATGACCCGCTGGCGAACATCGGCAACCCTTGAGGCCAGAAAGGGGTACAGACCTCAGTTCAGACTAGAGGATAGAGCAGAGCTCTGGTGGACATCGTGACGAAAGGACGCAGCCTGACGTAGCCTGGCGCGGAGACGTTGCTGTGTAGCCGAGAGTAAAGTTCCAGGGAGTCAGCAATGCGAGCACTACTGGTAGTAAGTGAAAGTACATGCTTTGTGACCGCGGGTACAACCGACTAGCAGTGCTATTTTATTTGTCTGTCGTCTGGGAACTAGTAAGGACTCCTAGTTTAGTTAGAAACGGAAGGAGTTAAGATTTTAAATGTTTAAGTGTGTTTTTCTCATACTGATGTAACAGTGATTTCATCTATATGAGTGAGTGCTATATATATATAACAGCACTAGTGATTTTTTACAAGACTGGCTTGCTTTATTAAAATAGTGTTAGTATTCAAGTGACTTAAGAGTAGACGTGTATGTGCGGTTTTTTGGCACATTTGCACGTGAAGTGAAATGAGGTGGAAATTACCTCAGAGTTATTTGTAGATTTTTGTAAATACTATTTTGTAATTAAAGCCTAGAAAAGCCATATTACTTTTTCACTTTTTCCAGTTCCCAGTTCTAAGTACATGTGTGTAGTGGCATGTTAGTGAAGTCCCCCATGTCGCGCGTTGCCAGTGTCGAGGCGGATTTAGACCACGTTACCATTCATTATTAAATACGGGAGAATATATTCCCGAGAAATACCGTAACGACACCTGGGTAGCGGCATGACACTTTCCGCTGTCAGTCAATGCATGCAATATTTCTTGGTGAACACTCACTGCAATATTTTATACGTATATTTCACACTGAACCATATACAACATAAAACACTATCACATGGTTCCATCCCAGCCTCTTCTGTTATTCCCTTCCCTACTGTATGGCGTAAGAGACCGCCTGTTGCCTTAGCAACTAATGCATATGTCTATGTATCTCTATGGCATAACATAATGCCTGCTATAGTAGGTCAGTTATTTCACTAATCCAAGCACTATATGTTTCACAGATATACTGTAAGTAATGGCTTCACTATAAGGGTAAAATACATCATTTTACGGGCAGGGTGAGTGGAAACCCCGCTATGACAAACCAGACTCTGCCTCTAGGCCTAACGGCTGATAACGGGCCCCAATGCTTTACAAACAATATATCTATGTTCAATAGACACAATCACTTCACAGTATAGTCAAAAACACTGTACAATCACAATATTTCAATAATGGCTTCAGCCTTGGGTGGGAGGGGGAAAATGGCGGATTTAAAGGGACAACACAACACAGCACGACCCTGCTGTCTGGCTGCTAGTGGAGCACTGAGATTTTATCACTACGTACAGGCACATACGAGTCATTGCAGTGTTGCCAAGGTCTTACCTCGGGAGAGACACGTGGCTGCTAGAACGCTACAAAATTTGACACAAATCGACCGAAAACTTATTTTTTGGTTAATTTTTTTTGCGTTTTCACACGATTTGAGGTCCTGTGTTTTGGCACAACACACCACATGAAACGCAAATTGCGGTCCCGTGCGCGAAAGGGTTAAAATAAAAAACATCTGAATCACTCTGTCAATTTAAAATCGCTAGAAACCATGCAAAAGCTGCAATAAATCTCGCTAAATCAAACTGTCTTCATAATCAAGCATCAAAACTACTTAACAACCCTAATGACAACAGAATATTCTGGTCAACTCTAAATTCTTTTAATAATAAATTTAACAAGTCATCATCCATTCTCCACTAAAATCTTCTGATGGCAACATTACAAATGACCCACACAGGAAAGCAAATATCTTTGCCAGTAATTCTACCTTAGAGGAAGTCAGCCAGAATGTCCCAGTATTAGAACTTGACTCTCCCAAAATTGTTCCACTTAAAATACAGACAAGATAGGTAAAATCCATCCTTGACAATTTACCTACCAACAAAGCTCCAGGCCCAGATGGAATTCCTTCCAATTGTTTTCAAAACGTGTTCCCCAGAACTTGCACCTGTTCTTGCTAAACTATTCAGACTATGCATACGTACTTCTTCGTTCCCTAACTCATGGAAAGAAGTCAATATCCACCCAATTCCAAAGAAAGGAAGTTCCTCTGACCCTTCTGATTACATATCAATAGCTGTCACATTTTCTCTCGGTAAAGTATTCAAAATTTTAATCAACAAGCACATAGTTAACCACTTAACATTGGGCCGTCACTTTTGTGACGCTTGGTGGCGATGGCTTGAGCCGTGGGCCATCAGTTGGGTGCCTCTGTTTTCTTTTTAAGTAGCTGGGGCCTTCAAAATATAAATACAGTAAGACCTCACTATAACAGACTAATTGGGGCTCAGGCCAGTCCGAAATATGCGATTTTCCGATAAAAGCGACATCCGGACTTACCCCTGATAATCCGGACTTTTTCCGATATATCAGACATTAGTCCAGATTGCATCAGTGGTTTTCACCACCATTGCAGTATTGTACTGTGTTATACCTTCACTACATTAATCAAATGGTATAATAATACTGTACCGTGCACTGAAAAACATGTCTTTTACTTGTCTTATTGTGGTGAACATAGCTGAAGTTGTCAGGCAGTCCGGACTGCTTTCTGGCTATATCGGACTTTTTCCGATATACTGTATAGGAGTTTAGTCCGGTAGCTCCTCGAGTCCGATAAAAGCGAATTCCGGTCTACTGAAGTCCGTTATATCGAGGTTTTACTGTATATATGAAAAACTGTTGGAGAATCCTGAGTGCTATTTATATCACTCAGGACAATTTGGGCCAATATTTTATAAAAATAAGTCAGAGTGCGAATTACCACCAGCTGGAAGTGCAAGGACTGCCTCACACAACCCTGCGGTTTAGGGGTTAAACACCTTGAATCCAACAACTTAATTAGCGATAAACAATGTGGTTTTTGCCACGAAAGTTCCACCATTGACATACTCAGTCTCCTGACTCATACCATCCATCGATCAACTGACCTATATGGAGAAACTCACGCAGCAGCCCTTGATATTTCTAAGGCTTTCGACAGAGTATGGCATTGTTCCCTGCTGTCCAAACTCCCTTGCTATGGACTAACATCGTTTGTTCCTCTGTTTGCCTCATATCTCAGCAACAGAAAAATAAGAATAAAAGTAGATGATGTATATTCCAATTTCCACTCAATTAATGCCGGCATGCCACAGGGATCAGTTCTGGCACCAATCCTGTTCCTGGTTCATATTAATGATCTCTTATCTGTCACCCACAATCCCATCCATTCATACAGTATGCAGATGACTCAACACTTCACAGTTCATTCACACTCAGACACCCATTTACAAAGTCTGATATCTCCAATTCTCAACTCAGCACAGCCGTCTCCATAAGTCAAGACTTATCTATGATCAGTGAATGGGGACAAAACAGCCCTGTCTCATTTAATGCTAGTAAAACCAAATATATACAATTTACTAATAGACAGATATTGCCTGATTCATATATTACCTTCAATGTTACTAATATTCCTGTCTCCAAAAGTATTGAAATTCTCGGCGTCTCACTTAACAGTGCCCTCAGCTGGACCTCTCATGTCAGATCATTTGCTAAAACTGCCTCAAACAAATTTGGATTATTATACAGAGTCCGCAACTTCTTCACTGATGAGCAGATAGCTATAATTTACAAGAGTCGTGTGTGCTCTCAGCTTGAATACTGCTCACCCTCGTGGAATGGATGTGGAGAGGTTGCATTAAAACCAGACAAAATTCAGAAGAAAGCTGTTGGAATTATTACTAACCCTGCTATTACAAATAATTTACCTCCCCTACAAGCAAGAAGGAATGTTGCCTCCCTTGCATTATTTTACAGATATTTTTAAGGGAAATGCTCAGACGAAGTTGAGTTCATTGTGCCACCTCTCCATGCCTTCCCTCGTGCTACACACGCATCTGGCAGCGCTCATGACTGGAGTGTCACACAGCCATATTGCAGAACTTCCGCCTATCAGAATTCTTTTATTGCCTGAACTGCATCTCTCTGGAACTCGCTTCCTCAGAGTTGTTTCCCTCCAAATTTCAACCTACAGCTGTTCAAGTCTAACTGTTACAGATATTTCATGAATGGAGGACACGAGTAATCAGGTGTATGGATTTTTTTTTTTATTCATTTGTTTTTCCTTCCTCTGTTCTGTTATTAAAAAAAAAAAAAATGGACAGGATACGAAATAATATGATTCATGAAATACAGCACGTGGAGTGAGGAAGTCTGTGGACACCAGAATCGAAGAGAGTGTACTGAGATAGTATGGTCATGTGAAGAGAATGGATAAGAACAGAGTGGTGAAAAAGGTATATCTGAGCGAATTTGAAGGATGGAGGAAGCGAGACAATGCCAAGGAGAAGGTGAAGGGATATGGTGGGTGAGTGTGTGTGGAACAGAGGTATGGAAGTCGGTGAGGCTAGGGGACTGACAAGATCTCAAGCTGGCTGGATGAATATTGTGAGAAAAAGCGAATGTTCAGGGATTTGGCACCACCTTTAACGTGACAGCACCCGGATTGGCTCTATCAGATACATTTATGTGAAGTGACAGAATGTAATGAATGTTTTTTGGCATATCAGATAAAGCCAGGATTCCGGGGGCTTAAATGTTGAGTGAATGGAAGTATGGCCAATTGAACTTGGCAAACTTGTAGGCTGTCTGAACCCACCCTGCCACTGGGTGAGAAAGGAGGTCCAGATGGTGGTGGTGATGGTGGTGGTGGTGGTGATGATAAGAAAAGGCAATACTTTACAAAGCACAGAAGAAATAACTTGTGCATAAAACAAACAATACCTCACAAAAAAGAAATTACCTTGTACGTAAGTTTGAGCTGGTGTGAGGAGAAGTAGCGTGGGGGGTCAAAGATGATGTATTCTGCATCCTCTGCCATAAGTCCATGGTAGTTGTTCTCACGACAGAAGGCAATCACCTCCTGGTGGTGGTCATCCATGGTGCACAACTGAAAAACAGTTCTGTTTTCAGCATAAGGGGTCTCATCCGAACAAACTAAAACTATCTGGGGACACCAGGAATAAAATACAGTAATCCCTCCAAGATCCGACATAACAGAGCCAAAAGCATGTCTGGGACTTGGGAAAATGCCCCCTGGACAGGTACTTATGGACCCTAATCCAACCTAACTTTGAAAACCACTAAATAACTCCCTACCAGACATGCACAGCACCTAATTTAAGACCCTATTCATACAAATAAGGGACAGAAAGCATGAAATAAATGAAAAGCAACCACAGAATGAGAAATTAGAAGTGAGTATGGAAAATATTTAGCAGTGTACAGGGTGCTTCCAAAACGTCCGTGGCTGTCACGAAGATTAAACCGCCTCCTCTAAGGCTCTGACAGAGGGAAAAGTCTTCATGAAGAATGTACGGTAATCCAGTGTTGTGATGCACTTAATCCTTTGTACAGTGAATTATAATTGTTTAACACTGCACATTCTGTTCTTACTTGCAGTTGCACTCTGCACTTAATCCTTTGCACTCTGAAATCTAACTTCTTAACACTGCACAACACTGAAAATTCCCACGTGGTCTAGTGGCAAGGTACCGCAGTTTATTCACTGTTTACTCACAAAAACGAGCACGTGGGGCAGCCATGGCGATGAGCGTGTAGTCATGACGGTAGTTAGGCGGGAACTGGGGAGGATGGGATGCAGATGCGCTCTACTATGCAAGAAAACACAGCTGTTCGTCACCACGAGGCAAATTTAAAGGGGGGAAGAATAAATGACTTTTTTTTTTTTTTTTTTTTTGGTGTCCAAGGACCTGACCCCAAAATGTCCGAGACTTAAAGGGATTACTGTATATGTCATTATCATGCAGGAATTAACAAAAAATGTAAGTTAAAAATGAATGCAACAGTACAATGCATACAACAAATAGCAATGAAAAAAAATAAAATAAAAAATAAAGCTCTTCACAGTTTTTGTTATCACTGCTATATAAAAATCTGCCCTTCTGCCATTACCACACATTTTTCTTGGCTAAAAAAACTTTGATATCGTGCACCTGAGCTGGTTTCTGACAACTACAATGGTGTAAAATCTGTAGCTTCTGATGGCTTTGAAGGATTCAAAGATGAGGCCATACTCAAGGAGTTAACCCCAGATGGTGGAGACCACTAACTCTCCACTCCCTAGTCTTAGAACCCCTTACCTTAAGCCCACTGCAGGTATTTTTTTTCTTCCAGGTGTGTCCTTTTCATCATTTTCTGTGAACCTAACCACTGCAGGTATTTGCTTCTTCCAGGTGTGTCCTTTTCATCATTTTCTGTGAACCTAACTGTGCCAGTATGTTTTTCTGATACTACTTTATCATAACATATGTATGTATTTAGTGGGTCTAAATTGCTGTAAACAGGAAAATTTTGGTTTACACGTGGGGTGCCAGGTACCAAACAGGATAAATCCCATAGGTTCTGAGCTTTCGTTATTGTGCAATTTCATTATCACGCACTAGAAGAAGTACCAATTACTGCAATAACCAAGGGACCACTACACTGGACATTAACCCCTTAACCGCGGGCCGTCACTTCCGTGACGCTCGTTACATAAGTACCATACCGTAGGGCGTCACTTCTGTGATCCAGGGATTTTTTAAAATCGCCCAGGCTTTCAAGTGCGGTCTTGTATCATCTATCAATACTGCCAGTGTGTAGCTATAGGTAGCACTGTTAATACCATTAGTACTCGCATCCAGTGTTACCAATTTAGCCATTTTTCTGTGTTTGCCTCGCCTCCCCACCTTCCCTCTCTTACCCTCTCCCCCACCTAGCTATAGCCTGGCCATGCAACGCAACTCCTGGCCGATTTTTTCCATTCGCTTTTTCCATTGAAATGTGCCCTATGCCCTATTCTCATACTAAAAAATACATATAAAAAAAGGGAAAAGGCTAATTGATCCTGCCATTGCCCATGAAGTAGCTAATTTATCACCTGGTAACACTCACGTGCAGTTGGTCGCTAATTTTCCCAGTTCGTTACTCATTGAAATGTCCCTTATGACTTGTTCTCATACTAAAAAATATATATAAAAAAGGGAAAAGGTTAAGTGATAGTTCCACTGATCTGGTAGTATATTGTCTAGATTACCTGCTATCCCCGCGGGAGGGGCACGTTGTGGTCCAGCCATCCCCGCAGGTAAGGGGTTATGGACATAGTGTTGAATACACACAGGACATGACACTTGAGAGTCAAAATGGATAAAGAGCAAAGAAACACACCACTTGTATGTTGAGGTGCCTGAGGGCCATTCGGAGGCAGGTACGTAGGCCAACTGGTGCCACCCACCATACCTTGGGTGGTGGCGTTCCCTTCACTGTCACATGTTTCAGCACCTGAAATTATGAATCAAGGAGAGGCACAGATTAAAAATTATAGTAATGTGATATCAACAAAACCAACAATGCTTAGTAAGTGCTTAAAAAAAAAAAATCTACTACTAATAACATAAAGATGGTGAAACTGTATTAAGAAAGGAAGAAAAAAATCACTTTCTTCTCAGCATTATGTTACAAACTTCAAACCACATTCTATCAATACTGCACCTCTCAATCAATCCATTAAATGTATCTATTACTCATACAGTACAGCATTCATTAACAACATATCTTAGTTCCTAAGCAAAAAAAGGCAAAAAGGAAGGGCTTAATATGAATCAGTTTACTCTTACTGAAATAGTTTGTCCAACTTGGACACAGTTCATACCTGGAGATACAGTAACAGTAACGTGTAAAATCAAAATGGAAACTCTACGCTAAATATCACGCTGACGATGGTTTTGACAAATGGTTTAGTTTGGTTGTAACTCCCCAAA
This sequence comes from Birgus latro, assembly GCA_018397915.1. Classification (NCBI taxonomy): domain Eukaryota; kingdom Metazoa; phylum Arthropoda; class Malacostraca; order Decapoda; family Coenobitidae; genus Birgus; species Birgus latro. The sequence goes on along the minus strand of JAGKTI010005417.1, from coordinate 29,968 downwards.
TTTACAACCATTCAAACAAAGGAATATACACTGTTAGAAATTCCTCAGGTAACTAATTAGCTGGACATACATTATTCAGGTTAACTAGGAACTTACAGCAACATTAATTTCAAATTATAACATGAATACAGTGGAATCTCCTAAATTGCAGCTTTGTGGGAGTGCACATGCCGCGACTGGAGAATTCCACAAGTTAGAAATACCCAATCTTAAGGGGAAAATTACTTATCCGTCTGTCATCTCTGAAAAGTTGCCCCCCTTACTCCCAAACCATCTGTCTGTCATCTCTGAAAAGTTTCCCCTTACCCCCAAACCTACATCAAGCTGGTCAGCAGTGAGCACTAACAACCTGGAAAAGAAATTAGTAATGCATATATTATGGGAATAAACAACACTGTAAGATTCTTACCTCTGACTGACGACACTGCTTGAATGGACGTGGGATGGGTGAGGGGTTCTGAGGCTTGAGGAGGACTATGGCCTCTCAGCACAAGATGAGAGTGCTACTGCCTCATGCTGCCGCTTTCTCATCAACCTCCCTCAGAAACCCCTCGTAGAGACAACTGAAGTGGTGTTTCGTCACCCTCAGCTGCCTCCGTGTCATCGTACAAGTCACCGATGCGTTGCGATTAATTCTTTACCAAATGGTTGTGGACTTTCCATATTTTTTTTTATTGAAACAAGTTTTTCACAGGTTACCCGTTATTATCATTGGATTACCACAGCTACTGGACATTTTTATAAACTAACCTCTGAAAGCAATAAATGCGGATTTCGAATGCGATACACTAACGCATCCAGTCAAAGCATACTGTAAGATGGTAAACAATGCAGCTAGTTGGAGAGATTGCCAGTAAACACTGCTGTGAGAGACCTGCCCGCTTCCTTAAACACTATGCGCTGGCTGACGTCTATAGCTGTCATGATTTTGGGCGCGGAGCAACACAGGTTGACATGTACAGCCACATGCGTGTTCCCGCCACCCTTTGAACCCATGACTGTTTTCTATGACAACATAGGGTAGGTAGATACCCAAGGTACCCCACTGAAGTGTGGCTCTGTCTGCACATGGCAGTGGTAGAGTGTAGGGTGATGTCTTCCTCATCTTCCTCGTCCGAATTCGTTTCCCCACGTGTGGGGCCGAGTGCATCATCAACCCCCGTGAAAATTCTGCCCTTACCACCAAGGAAAGGGCTCAGTGACTGAGCAGGTGTGTGGGAAATTGTAAATTGTAAATAGGTATCCACAAGTGTTTTTTTAATACATAAATGAAATGTAAGATATAAGTTATATCTAGTAAATGTTATCATATAAGCATTTTATAATAAGTTTTTCAAGTGCTATGCAATAAGTGTTACTGTTTATGGTTATTTGTAAAACAACGATTGGAAATACCTTGAGTAACCCTACCTGCTACATGAAAAACCAGGAGTGCGTAGGAGAAAAAGAAAATGACCGGGTTGGCTATACCTAAAGTTTTTACCTCGTTACTCAGATAATAATGGTGAATATGTGAGAATAAGCGTATCAGTGATGTGAAGTACAAAAAATGTAAGTTGTGTATAACAATAATAATATTTCCACAATGCCCATCGTTAGTGCAAATTAGTCACTATTTTAGTAAAGTAATTGCCTCATACTCAACCATAATGTGTGAAACAGTCAGGGTATTTACTTCTCAAAGTGCAATTACCCATAATCGTAATGTCAAGTGCAAATATAAGTACTGTAGTAGAAAGAAATGATAATAACTGCCACAAGAAGGGAGTACAGAAAATCAAAGAGCTATTCTTTTCCCACACACCTCCCACACACCTATGGGGTATAGTGGCACTATGAAACAGGCGAAAACCCTATGGGGAGCCACATGAACAGGGTGATGATTCATCCTTACGACGGTGAGTAAGGAAAAGTCGAAGAATGAGTGGAGAATTCCGGGTTTCTCAAAGGAAGGCCGGGCAGTGTTACCACTGCCAACACTAGCCAGTGAGTCCAAGGTCACTGGCAGTGGCACATGCTCGGACACAGCCTGCCAAAACACGGAAAACCACTCATCTTTAACTTATATAACGTCACTCATCGAAGGGACCACCTGGAAACCTGGAGATACTTTCATTTGGTTTTTTCTCTACCTACTCTAGTTTGGCAGATATTAGGGTTTGAAATAAGGATATTTTTTCCAAAACCACGGAAATCCCCCACAGAGAGGAGTGGGCGACATCGGAAAACCCCCGGCACGTAGGGTTAAATACCCCCGAGTAGGAATATTTTGTTTTTTTCCACTGACTTCTTACAGTCACAATTCAACAGTTAACTATCTGTGTTGCATATGTACCAAAATTACTCAACATGAGATTGTGAGTTTGTTATAACATAAGTGGGACTGCTGCGCCCGTTTGGTAAAGAATTACCTCGTTGGGTCCATAATGGTGGGCAACTTTAATTTTCTTCTCATCGTTGTCAATCCTCCTTTATCACATCTAACTTTTGGGTGTATGTTAATGTTCGCTGCTTCTTCCACTTCCTCGAAGAAGCTGTTGGCTTAGGAGGGTTATGATTGGCCATGGTAACACTTGGCAGGTGAAGGAAGCAAGAGGGGGAAATAGAAAATCCTCTTGTAAACCGCACCAGAACCAACACTAACAATGGAGAGGAGACAATGCACTGAGCCAGGTGCCAGGGCGTCAAGCACAAGCGTCTTTCATGCTTGGCGTGGGAGGGAAGTGCTGTGATTGGCTTATAGTAAATGCTATGTTTAAATATGATTGGTTTAGTAACTGCCATGCTTGACTATAGTTTGTCTGGCTACATGCGATGGTTTGAGGTAATGGTGGCACGTATTACACAAGACATGGAAAAGCGTCCTTCTTGAGGCTGCATTCGAGAATTTCGCATAATTTCCATGAGTTACTGATACTGCAAACTGTTGCATGATGTTGCCGCATATTATGAACCCGCTATTTAGGAGAGATTCCACTGTATATTCCCACAAAATGCTATACACTGATGTACTGTGTTCACCTATACCAGCAAATTATAAAGCTACTGCAACATAAATAATTAGACATGGACACCAAAGAGGTTAAAGAATGGAAGAATGGTTCTGACATCTGGCAGGAGGATGATAAGGCTAGAACTAAGTTCTGTGGCTAACCATATCTCAATAATCCAGCTCTATAAAACTGTCTCTAAACTTTCCAACAGCTACGAAGGTAGTTTTGCTTACACTTCAAAACCAGCCCGCAGTTTAACCCTTCCCGAGCTTCAGACCTCATATGAGGCACAATGAAGGTCTGCACATGCCATGTAATGTAACAATGACTCAGGGGAGGTAAACTATGGTACCTTATAAAGAATCAGGTCAGCAAGGGTTAGCAACTCTTTCCCAGACTCTGGCCATTTAGTCGGTCCCTCTACTCACTGAGAGAGAGAGAGAGAGAGAGAGAGAGAGAGAGAGAGAGAGAGAGAGAGAG
>JAGKTI010005417.1:5844-26137 GCA_018397915.1 Birgus latro | reverse complement strand
AGTTTCCAAACACTGCCCTCTCTCACTAGGGCCGCTCCAACATCCACTGCCCGACCTTGTATCTCTTTTATAACCCCATCCATATACAGATTGAACAACCATGGAGACATGACACATCCTTGTTTCAATCCAACCTTCAAATGGAAAGATTCACTCAGTTTGCCATCCACACGCACTGCAGCCTTAGCACCCTCATACATACTCTTCACTGCCTTCAACAACTTCCCATCCACTCCATATATTCTTAATACCTTCCACAAACCTTGTCTATCCACCCTGTCATATGCTTTCTCCAGATCCATGAAGGCTGCATACAACTTCTTGCCCTTCTCTAGAAACTTTTCCACTAAGGATCTAAGAATGAATATCTGGTCTACACAACCTCTTCCCTTCCTAAAACCTCCTTGTTCTTCTCCAACTAATTCCTCAGTAATTTCCCTAACTCTGTCAATAAGTATCCTACCATATATTTTTCCTATTACACTGAGAAGGCAAATGCCCCTATGATTACCACACACTGCTTTTTCCCCTTTTCCTTTGTACAGAGGAATAATTATACCTGACTTCCAATCCTCCGGGACTCTACCCTCCTCCCAAGCCAATCTGCACACCTTCCACATCCATTCTATTACTATCTCTCCCCCATGCTTCAGCATTTCACCACACACTCCATCAATTCCTGGGGCTTTCCCCATTTTAACTTTCTTCATTGCTTCCACCACTTCCATCCTACTGATTTCTTCCTCTCTTCTCACAACCCTCCTTCTCCCTGCCATTCCCCAGCCACTTATACTTGCATTACTTTCATTCTCTATGTTCAACAGTTCATTAAAGTGTTCTCTCCATCTGTTTACTTTTTCTCCCTTCTCCACTAGTAATCTACCATTTTTATCTTTCACACCCCCACTGACTTCGTTGGCACCCTGTCTAGCTCTCTTTACCTCCTTCCAGAACATTTTCTTACATTCCCTCCACTTTGCACTCAAATTCCTTCCAAATTCCTCATCCACTCTCTTCTTACTCTCTCTTACTAATCTTTTCACCTCTCTCCTCCTCACTACATATAACTCTCTCGTTCGTCTCTCAGCTTCTTCGTCACCCCTGTTCCTCATCCACTCATTATATGTTTTCTTCTTTTGTACCACAGCCTCTCTCACCTCTTCAGTCCACCATGCTGTTCCCTGCTAAATCATTCATTAAAATTTTGTGTGCTGATGCATCACTGATTCCAATTTCATTAGCAATTTCTCTGACAGTCAAATGACTATTTCCCATGACCAAATCGTTGACTTTCTTCACATTTTCAGCACTCTTGCTTGATGATGGCCTCCCAGGAAACACATCACTCTTGACTGACATTTGGCCATCCCCACAGCTTCATTCCCCCAAACTTGCTGGACCCTCCTGATAGTTTCAATTTTGGTATAGTTTTTGGCAAAATTTGGTGCAGTAACGTTGTTTGACTTTTTCGGTCATTGTGACAAGCACAAGAACACGACAAGTGTAAGGTGCATGACAATAAACACAGGCTGACTGACAGCCACTGAGTCATTCGTGGCAGTTGGAATTAATCACGCATCTACACAAAGGTCCTGCACTGCACTACACAAAACCTCACTCTTATGCTCCAACTGGCAGGTGAGAAAAAAAATGAGGTAGGATACTTTCTAAACAGACCTCGTACTTACCTATTAGGCGGTAATCAGGACTGAGCCAAACTCGTATTTACCCATCATCTCTCCTTATTTTATCATACACTTCTTTAAACCCGTGACTATTTTTAGAACACAAAATTTTGTTTGGCAAACAGTTCCACGTACCAATAGGTCTTACTGAAAAGCAGTACTTCCTCACATTCTTATCTCTTCTTATTTTCTGCAATTTCTTACTATGACCTCTTGATCATCTAGTCACTGGTACAGTATTACATAGCATTCCTTGTCAATGACTTCCTGTCAATTACATATTTGTATATCATCATCATATTTTCCTCCAATGATGGCAAATTCAGTCTTCTTAGTCTCTCATAATAACTTAATCTTTCATGGCTGGAACCCAATTTGTTACTCCTCTCTGAACGTTCTCAGTTTTAATTTTTTGTTATATTTTTTAAATGGGGACCAAACAAATGCCCGTATTCACAAATCTTTTCTTTTCTTTTCTTTTTTAACTTCTCACTTATCAATCCATCTATCTATCTATTGCCAGACACCTTCATCCCGTAAGGGGTGGCCACAAACAAATCACCTCCACACTGTCCTGTCTCCCATCATTTCACTGCCCTGCTCCTAGCTCACACTCCCCTCTCTCATACACCTCTCCACTCCATCCCATCCTCGGCCTCCCCCTCCCTCTCCCCCTCTCCATCTCATCCTTGGCCTCCCCCTTTTTCTACCCTCCTCTGCCTCAATCACATACACTCTCCTTGTTGGTCTCTTGCTCTTCATCCTCTCCACATAGCCAAACCACCTCAGTGTATTCCTCCTAATGCTTTCTATTACATCCACATCCACAAAACAAAGCTCCTTCACTTCTTTTGTCAGTCTGTTTCTCCATGGAATACATGATCCTCTCAAATAACTCATTTCCACTGCTCTCACTCTTGACTGTGTCCTTCCAACATGGCTATTTTCATATTAGCTAACAGACTACACTTTCTTTGCCCTATCATTTATGTGGTCTTCAGGTGAGAGCTTTAGGTTGATAATCAGTCTAAGATCTTTGGCCTTTTCAGAGTTTTGTGGCTTGCGATCTCCCAATTTATATTCCCACGAGTCTACTATTACTTTTCCCAAATTGCATTTTTCTGCATTAAACTCCACTTTCCATTTTTTATTCCATTCCAAGAATCTAACAATGTCTTCTTGCATTTCTCTACAGTAATCATTACCCTTGATATATCTTGAAGTTTCTGCATCATCAGGATATACATTTATATAGTTGCCAATGCTAACATTTTCCATTGCATCATTTATATTGACTAAGAATATTACCAGAGCTAAAACCAGGCCTTGAGGGACTCCACTTGTTACTTTCCTCTACTCTGAGTAGTTTCCTCTTTTTACTGTTCTCTCTCTTTGCACACGCATGCATTGTGTTTGTTTGTTTATTTGTTTGTGTGTATGTGTGTGTGTGTACAGGTATTTACCTAGTTGTGATATACAGTACAGGAAAAGCTATGCTTGTGGGGTCTCAAGTTAAATTTTGCTTTGAACTCACTTAAGTTTTTAGACTGGATGATCTCTTTGTCCAGGCTATTCCACAGGTCTATGCATCTATATGGAAAACTATATTTCTCGATACCCATCACACAACTTGGCGCTTTCAGTTTCATTCTGTGTCCTCTTGTTACTCTCCAATCCCATTACAAACAGATCTTTTCTGTCAATTTTATCTACTCCATGGCCCTGAACACTGCAATTATGTTGCCCCCCACTCTCTTTTCTTCTAAGGTAGACAGATCAAGCTTTTCGAGCCTCTCTCTGTATGACAGATCTGCCAGGCTAGAGACCATCTTGGTTGCTGTTCATTGTAATCTCTCGATCTTGTTTATATCCTTCTTTTTGTGTGGGACCACACTACTGCCACATATTCCAACCTGGGGAAAGATCATGGCCACTATAAATTTTTTCATCATCTCCTCATCCATGTAATAAAATGCTACTCTAATGTTAGTCGAGAGATTATACATCTCTCTAACTGTCTTTGTTAACCCCTACACCGTAGGGTTGTTGGAGGTTCGCCGTGTCATTCCCGCGGGGATATTCGCGCTCAGACTCTTTTTAAAAATATTTGCCAAAAATCAGTTATTAGCCCGAGAATACTATACAGTAAGACCCAGCCCTAGAATACTATACAGTAAGACCTCACTATAACGGACTAATTGGGGCCCAAGCCAGTCCGAAAAACGCGAAATTCCGATAAAAGTGACATCCGGACTTATCCCTGCTAATCCGGACTTTTTCCGATATATCAGACATTAGTCCGGACTGCATCAGTGGTTTTCACCACCATTGCAGTATTGTACTGTGTTATACCTTCACTACATTAATCAAATGGTATAATAATACTGTACTGTGCACTGAAAAACATGTCTTTTACTTGTCTTATTGTGGTGAACATAGCTGAAGTGGTCAGGCAGTCTGGACTGCTTCTGGCTTTATCGGACTTTTTCCTATATATAGGAGTTTAGTCCGGTAGCTCCTCGAGTCCGATAAAAGCGAATTCCGGTCCATTGAAGTCCGTTATAACGAGGTTTTACTGTAATTAAATGTGCATATGGCACATATCTTCAGCTTTCTCCTGGGATGTTTTTTTAGCACTCATCGACTACCGTAGGACTTGTGGAGACTTCTGAAGTTGGGTAACTAAGTCTCCACTTTAAACTTCCCGACATCCCCTAATCTGAATACCACTGCCAGATGTTATCACTAAAAACACTATTCAATGATTTTCAAGTAGTTTGGAATCCATATTAAAAAAAAAAAAAAAAACTGTGAAAGCAATGTAAAATACGAACGTGTATGGGCCTCCCACTCGCGCTAATTCGCCGCTGGTATTCTGTCATTTCTTACTCATATACACACTCACACTTTACTATTTCTAGTACTTTATTACACTTATATATATCTACAGTCCTTTACCACTTCCCACACGATGTTTAGTAGGGGTAGAGGTCACAGGGCCTTTTATAATAGGCGCAAAAGCGGAAGAAATGGAGGAGCGTCACTTCACCGTGAAGGACGAGAGCAAACTGACTGTATCTCGGTAGCGAAGAGTTGAAAATGTCAGCTGCTAATGTAAATGCTAAGAAATAAGTCGTAGGATATCTAGACAATACACAATACATTAGGTAGTTCCAGGTGAATATAAATATTATTCAGGCTTCTCCCTTCCTTTCTTATATACATTTATATTACGAGAGTAGCTCATACGGCATCTTTCAAGGGGAAAAAAAGCAGGGGAAATTAGCGAACGAGTGCAGGCTGGATGTTAGCAAGTGATAATTAGCCAATTCCAGGTGCATGGCACTATCAATTACCTTATTTTTTTTATATATATATTATTTTGTATAAGAATAGGGCATAGGGGTCATTTCAATGGATGAAAACAGCGGAAAAATCCGGGGAAGATTTACTTAGCGCAGAGTGGCTGAGCAGATGACACAAGAGGGTAATAGAGGGGAGGTAGGGAGGGGAGTCCAGAATGGGGGAAAATGGCTAAATTGTCAACAATAGATGGGAGTACTGATGACATTAGCAGCTCTGACTATTGTTGGACATTAGCAGTGCTGATAGATGATACAAGTCTCCACCTGAAAGCCCGAGGGAATAAAAAATAACACAGTCAATCAAGTGACACCCCGCAGTATGATTCATTGCACCTGACCGTCATGAAAGTGACGACCCCCGGTTAAGGGGCTAATGTGTTTTTCATGTGACCAACTATCCTGGACCAGCACTCCCAAATCTTTCTCTTCTCTCGCTTTTGTGATTGGTTTACTACCCATCAAATAATTCAGTGATGGCCTCTTGGTACTTTTACCCATTTCCAATATTTTACATTTTTTTGCATTGAATTTCATTTCCCACAACCAGCTCCAATCATAATCCAATCCAGGTCCTCCTGAAACATTTTACAGTCTTCCTTAACTTCTACTCTCCTCAACATCTCTGCATTTCAGCAAACAGACTTGCATAACTGCTCATTCCATCTACCGCATCGTTTACATAAATCAGGAACATTACTGGCGCTAACACCCAGCCCTGTGGGACTCTACTTGTTACTTCCCTCCATCCAGACATCCTGTCCTTTATTACTGTCCTCATTGTCTCTCAGGAAGTCTTCTCATCCACTCCTGTCAGTCCTCCTATGTGCTCCAGTTTCCATCCTGTCCCTTTCTTCTTCTAACCTCTTATTTTCTCTCTTGAGCTGTTTTATTTCATTTGAGGCAGATTCGTTACTCGTTTTTAATTCTGTAACTTGTCTTTCTTGTTCAGCAACGCGAGTGCAGATGCTTTCCAACTGGCTCTGTATTACCTTCATCTCTTTCTCCTGTTCTAAGGTCCCATTCCCTCAACTCTCTAATTATTGACCATACCTTTTTTAAGCCAAGAAACCATTTACAATGCTGGGTGGTAACCATATAACCAAACCATACGTGCTCCCTACATGTCAACAAGTGGGTTGGTGGAGGGTTAGTGCCCCTCCCTGTACAACAAATAACTCAAAGTCAAATGGCCACCCCTTATGGGATTATGGCGTCTGGCAAGATACAGATAGACCTCTTTTAACTCTTGGATATTCCTCTCTGCCATTTTCTCCACTCCTGCTACTCTTGTTTGGTTCAGTTTAGTACTTCCCTTACCCTTATCTTCAGTGGAGAAGCTTCAAAATTCACTGCCATCAGATGTAAACGATAAACTATCTTTTTCCACCATGATGCAACCTACGTAAACGTTTTACTTTCACTGCGTCTTGTACTCTTGTATGACCGAAACCAGAATTTTTTTCACTAATATCATACGGGACCACCACTCGAGTATTCATTCACATAATCACAATAGGCTGGTGTCCTTTTCGCCGCTAATTCAGCGATTATTTCTCCACAATCCACAAAGAGCTCCGTCTCCGTCGGCAACCTGTGTGTGTGTGTGTGTGTGTGTGTGTGTGTTTAATACTGCCAGCTGTAGCTACTACTCCTCATGTGCCAGAATGACTGTTTGCAGGAGCAAACATCTGTTACTGATGGACGACTAACAAGTCGGTGAAACTTACCGAATTGATATTTTTCCGCTGTGCAGCCTCTCGGCGTGCCCACTCACCCAGCCGTTGCTGTTCCAGAGCACCATTAAAGAAAACTGCAAGCTCTATATTATTGTTCTGGACTGTCTGCATAAGCACTGCCAAAAACTGCACCATGCGATTCCACTGGCCCCCACATACCCAGTCTAAAGGAGAAAAGAAATAATACTGTAATTAAAAACTGCCAAACTCATACTATCCATCCATCATCCAATCTTATGCTGCCCGGTGAGGAGTGCAGGGGCCCAGGGCTAGGCAAGTTGGTCCTGACATTAGCCTCACTCATCCCTGAGTGGCATTATGTGAGCAACAAACCCCAACCACCCCTTGGATATAAACCCACACAAGATCAACCCGATTGGAGCCCCTTAATTACCCACTAAACCACCAGGCGCCATAATATGAGCTACATTTTTCTATCATGACATCATCACTGTTAAGCCTACATGTGGTGGCACTGTGCACTCCAGGTGGAGCAGCTATGGTGTCCACCTGGGTGCCAAGCCTCCTTACTGTTGTTAATCCTACCTAGGCCCTCATATTTATTCTAAGTTTTCTTTCTTGTACACCAGCTGACATCCTTACCTAACATGTCCAGCCCAACCCAGGGAAATGACTATAGTTGTGCAGACTGGATATGTATGTGCAGTATCAGGTCAAACTTTATGTAAATGTAGCTGAATTCTCTGCGTGGAAGTGTTGCTGCTACTGGGTTTTAAGGTAGCTAATGATAAAAGTCCCAAGTATTTCATACTGTGTTAGATTTCATTCATCAGCCGAATAATCCTTTAGTGCCCCATGAAGAGCATAAGGCCTGATGTAATGTTACCCATTCCAGGTACTTCAAGCTAAAGTGACGAGTCTTTTGTCCTGGGCAGCAACCTGTCAGGAAAAATACAGTACAGTATAACCTCACTACAACGGACTCCAGTACACAGGAAGTCGCTTTTTCGGAGTCAGGGAGCTGACCGGAATTATTTCTTATATATCAGGAAAACTCCGAAAAAGCTAGAAGCATTCCGGACTGCCAAACCTGACAGCAGGTGGTCATATTGTGGTTTGTGTGTTCGTGTGTTGGCTGGTGGTGGGCTGGCAGCATAGCTACTGCTCTAAGTGTACAGTACAGTATTTGAAAAGTGCTTATAGTTAAGTTATACCCACAATGTTCTTTCTAAAAGCTCAAAAATTAGAAAAGGGGTCTGCATTAATATTAAGACATCAAGCTTTAATCACACAGCGAGTGGTGTGTGCGTTCGTGCTTCGTTCGTGGTGAGCTAGCGATGTAACTATTTTTCCTCCACATCATTTCCCCCCATCGTCATTTTCCCTAAGTCCCATACTACTCAACGGTGATGAGTGATAAGTGAAATATAAAGACAATTGAGACAATGATTCACTGTTCCTTGATGATGACCCTGAAGATAATGGAAAATGATTTTGAGGGATTTGCTCTGATGGATCCTTCATCAGGTGAGCCAAGCGAGTCTGAATGGTTACGTAAGAAAACTGTTTTTTTTTTTTATTACTTATGAGTTTTATTGTGTCCAAGCCTTGCTTGAATTTTACTGTGTCATGCAATAAATTATTTATAGTGGAATTTAAGAAAAAAATAAGAGGCAAATGAGATACTACCACGAGTCAAAATGAACTGGTGGAGGTGAAGCAGGATGGTGGCCATGATGCTTTTAATATGCGATAATATCTTATTTTGAGTGTTATATATGGCATTTATCGAGTCTAAACCTTGCTAAAATTATACTGTGTAATGCAACAAATTATTTTTAGTGGCATTTTAGAAAAGCTAAGAAGCAATAGGAATTGAAGAAACTGGTGGAGTGAAGCAAGATGGTGGCTATGACACTTCATGTATGAAAATTATCTTCCTGTGAGTGTTACAATGGCCTTTATCGAGTATAAACCTAACAAAAACTGTACTGTGTTATGCAATAAATTATTTATAGTGGCATTTGAGAAAAGTTGAGGCAAATGGGTTAATGCCCCGATTTAGAAGGAAATGGTGGAGTGAAGTAGGATTGTGGCCATGACTATTTTCATGTATGAAAATATCTTAGCAGGGGGAAATCCCTACGTCACTTTTTCAGAATATCGCGTTTTTCGGAATGACTTGGGCCCCAATTAGTCCGTTCTAGTGAGGTTTTACTGTATATTCAAACCCCTCCGAGCCACATCCAGTTGGAGTGCCTTCTCTGATAACCAGGCATCATTTCATGATTTAACCATTGCCACACAACATGGTAAACTGTTTCCTGTAACACCACCTGGCTTGTCTGCAGAATCACCTGAAAGCAGCAGTACCTTGAATGAACTGGTAAAGGGGGTCCCCACATATTAACTGTCCCACAACTGGGTACCATGGAATTTGTGGAGTAAATCTGATCGACATCATCATCTAGTCTTGTGTTGTCCCATGAGAAGCATAGGAGCCCGGGGCTAGGCAAGTTGGTCCTGACATTTAAGATGAGTTCCCCACCTCCCTGAGTGCCATTACGTGAGCCATAAACCCCAACCACCCCTTGTAAATTTAATCCTAAACAAAATTAAGGATTCCAGTGCCTCTCAGTGACTCTAACAATCAGCTGTGAAAAATTCTGGTCAAATTAGGGGGTGGAGGGTGGGGTGGGGGATAAAAAATGTCTGACATTAATACTGTAAAATAGGTGGTGGTGAAAGAAAAAGTTCTCCAACAATGTAAGTAAGTTAGCTGAACTATTTATTGGCGAAAGCGCTGACAAAGGAAAGATGTCGGAAGGATGTACGGAAGGTGTGGAGACTGAACATCAAGAAGACTCGTCATAACAGGACACCTCTGTGGGAAAGATTGTGAGTGAAGGCAGGTGTCACTGAAATATGGCTGAGATACAAAACTTACAGCAGTAAGCAACAGTACGATATGAAATGTGGTAAATGAGTATGTACAGAAAGTCCTCATTAAAAGTCACCAATTTTATATTCTTTACATGTGTGTGTGTGTGTGTGTGTGTGTGTGTGTATGTGTGTGTGTGTGAATCTCAGTAAGGAAAACTGTTCCAAGTTTCACTGTTTCTTATCAAAATGGTATACAAAACTTCTTCCAGTTTACACTGGCAATTATACATATGCAAAAAGATGTGATATTTTAGAAAAAATCCCTTACTCATATTAAGTACTGCCCACAGCTACTTTAAAGTGCATTTCAAATTAGAATTAGCTACACTCATTCAGAATTCATACACTCTTACACCTGCTCATATTATCTCACTTTAACTCCATTACCTGCAACTATAAATCTAATCTGGAGTGGAACATAGTTACATGTGATGGAGTTAGAGTGAGGAAGTACGGGCAGTATGGATGAGTAAGTTGTGGCCATGTTAATTCTGATCTGGAATGGACTATAATTACTGTCCACTTCAACACAATTTGCACTGACCTGAGAAGAACCCCCCATAAAGTCTGTCAAGGCAGTACTCCCCATCCACCACCAGGGTGAGGGGTGCTGGACCATAACCCCCTCTTGGAATTCCTCTCTGGTTGGCTCGACGGATACCCACGCTCTTGGCAATCTTGAGGAGGTCCACGGGAACACATGCCCCTGGCACTTGTGACTCAAGGAAGCGTTGTAAATCTTGGATCACCATCTTGATTGGTTTGTGAAATTTTGCTTAAGTGTTTAACTTGAAAATTTTGTCATTTAAATTTACAGGACTGGGTTTCATTACTTCACATGTTTTCTGATTTATGTTTTCATGGTTTTAGTACACCTGCAAATAAAAACATGATTTAGTCACCAAAGCTTATAAAAACATTTAATTACTGAAACTAAAGAAGTTATCATGAAGTACAGAACATCTGGAATGAATTTATCAGAAATTATCACAACCTGAACATTCACTAAGCAAAGGTTACTTTTGATAGAGAAATGCTTGTTGACCCATTCAGTCAAAGAATTTTACTCATTCTTTCTACCAGACAATTTTATTCAGATAAGGCGACCAGTACTGATGGGAATAATGGTAGCTATAACAGACCCGTCCAGTTTGAAATATCTCTTCAAAACATAATATACCTGTCTGGTGTCTGTGGCTTGCAAGAATAAAAATGTATGTGACATGATGAAGCTGTCAGCAAATAGCTACGAGCATTACCATGTTCAGGATATGGTGGTATGGGTCTGCTGGTCGAGGAGAAATGGGTGGATGTGGGTCTGCTGGTCGAGGAGAAATGGGTGGAATGTGTCGTGAATGTAAAGTAATAAGTGAAATGATTTCAGTTATACTGGTCTCCACTGGCTGGCTTGCATGAGAAAAAAAAAAAAAACTGTGGGATGACATGATATGTGTGGTTGATGGTATGGGAATGATAAGATTGTAGTTTTGGGCAGGGAGATTTAAATGGTCATGAGGGTGAAGCAGCTCAAGGATATGAAGGGGTGAATGGGGGATGTGCAAATGGTACATAAAATGTGGAAGGGGAATGGATACTCAAAATTGTTAAGACAATGAACAAGACTGTGTGCAACACACACTTTGAAGAAAAGGGAGAGAAGGTAATTACATATGAGTCAGGGGGTAACAGTACCCAGACTGACTATTTCCTGGTCAGGAGGGCTGATCTGAGGTAGGTGATGGATGTTAAAGTTATAGGGAATGAAGAGTGTGTACAGTAACACAAAATTACTGACAGGACATAGTACAGAAAGAACAGGTGGTGAAGTAGAGGACATATACATCCAGGAGAAAAATATGGAAACTGAAAAACCAAGAATTAAGGGATGTTTTCTACAGAGAGAGGAACAGAGTAGCGACAGAACTAAGAGCTGTAGACATCAGTGTTAATGAGTAGTGCAGAGCTCTAAAGAACAATCTCTTGTGTTACTGATTCAGTGTGAGGATGGTCCTCCAAGACATCAAGTAACACAGTGGTGAGATGAGGGTATAGATGCCAAAGTTATGGAGAAAAGACTTTTCTGGGTATGGAAAATGGGTGGTAACAGAAAAAAAATCTTTGCTGCCATGCACAGAGCCAGAAAGGATGTACACAGGGGAAAATTTGAGTCTCAGAGACTTCTACTGAATAGCTAACCTAAATACAGAAGTGCTGAAAAGAAGAATGTGGCATTTAAGGTGGCAAATCAGATGAAGAGGGAAAACAGATGTCATAGGTAGGCAGAGTGTGAAGTATAATGAAGGAATCCAACCCGGACTGAAACTGCCTCTCCCCATCATGACTGCCGAGTTGTAGTAACGGAATATGGTAATACTGTACTGTGCTACAGTCGCGGCGCGTGAGTCTGACAGTGTCATTATTGTGCCCTGGCAACCTACCCATCAACAGTGCATCCGATTTTGTGTGTAATATGATACGCGTGTGATTCATGTATATGTTCGTGTATACTTGTACTAATATTTGTGTATAATAAAATTTGTATATATGAAATTTGTTGACTGGTAGGTTGCCAGGGTATGACAATGACAACTTCAGACTCAAGTGCTGCAACTATAGCTGAGAAGTGCTACAACAAGGATGTGAAATAAGCTGCAAAAGGGCAAAATTATGGGCCGAGTTAGTGTAAAATGGGTATAGTTTTCATTTTCTGTACTAGCACATGCAATTGTACTCGTGTATTTTCAAACATATGTTTGAAATTCCACCTCTGGGGGGGACCATTGGGAATAACGGAGTATCAGCTTCATTGGATCAGGTTTCCTCCCAACTAGTCCATTACAGTGAGGGCCTACTGTATAATAGGCTTCTGAATGAGGAGACTGACTGGAACAGGTAAGGTTTGGATAAGCAGATCCAGTGTTTGGCTCCTGGCCTTTGACTGATGCTGCTGATGTGAGCAGGACAATAGGCAGGATGCAGTTGGGGAAGGTAGCAGGTATGTCTGGGTTGATATCTGAAATGCTGAGGACCTTAGAGATATAAGTGTGAGTTTAGCTACTCAATCATAAATTCGATTATATAAGAGTGTGCTCTCTCAGATGACTGGCTGAAGAGTATGACTGTACTCGTAAATGTATATAGGAGGAAGAGTGATGCCCTGAAAAGTGGAAATTATAGAGGCAAAAAAACTTTTGGACCAGATAATGAAGGTAATGGAGAGAGTTGTTGAAGGTATAAGAAAAGAGTGACTATTGATGAGATGCAGTTTGGGTTTATGCCAGGCAAAGGGACTATTGTCCTGATGCTGTAATCACTGTCTGACAGCTTCAGGAAAAAAATACCCGGTAGGAAAGAAAAGTGAGCTGTAATTTGTTTTTGTTCAATTGGAGGTCTTTGACAAAGTCCCAAGGTGGCAAAGTGCACAATAAGAAAGCTTGGGATCAGAGAGTGCCTGGTTAGTTATGTCTGTGTATGTGGGTGCTTGCACCCAGGTGAGTGAATGGAAATTTGAGTGATGAGTTCTCTGTGCATGCTGATGTACACCAGGGGTCACTCTTGAGCCATTTATTTTTTTGTCATGGTGCTTGAAGCTGTCTCACATGACTTCAGAACTGGACTCCTATGTGAGATATTGTATGCTGATGACTTGGTGTTGATTTAAGAGAAAGAAAGAGAGGTGGCGTAAAGATTTAGGAGGTAGAGAGACAGAATGGGGTACAAGGGTTTGAGAGTAAATGTGGGTAAAACAAAAGTGATGATATCTAGGACATTTCTTTTTTTTATGCAAGGAAGAAGGAACCAAAGGCCATGAACCCACAAACTGTTCCTTCCAAGAAAAAAAAAACAATACAAAGCAGGGAGAATGTGGTCGTATGCAGTCTGCCACACAAGTGTGGGAAGTAACTCCATATTGTGATGTGTTTCTGATAAGGTGCTTAAGAGGTGTATTGTAGTGGTATTAGAAGTAGGCTGTGAAAAAATGCTGACTTTGTATGTGTGGTGTGTCTGGGAGAGCATGTAGAGATTGACAGGAATGAAAGGACTGATCATCCAAGGAGAGTCTCTTGAGTGTGTGGAGTTTTGATATTTGGGAAACATGTTATGAGGATGGAGTTAGAGCTGTGTGGCTAGAATAAGGGGTGTTATTGGAGGAACTTCAAGGAGCTGTCGTCTCTCCTAACAATGAGAGGACTCTCCCTCTGTGCCAAAGGGTCCTTGTATGTAGTATGTGTCAGGAATGTAATGCTGTATGGTAATGAGACCTGGGTTTTTGGAAGAGGATATTTGTAGGCTCAAACAAACACAAATGACAATGATTATATGATAGTTTGATACATCCTTCAATGCGAGACCTGGGGGAGCAACAAATGCAATCCAAGAGTTGACTGGAAGGATGGGACTTGAATGTATTGGTGTTTTGATGAGGAAGGGTAGATTGGGATGGTTTGGGCATGTTGAAAGCATGGAGGATAACAACTGGCTGCAGTACATGACAGGTGTGAACATCCAGGGTAGGGTTGCGAAAGGCAGACCAAAAAAGACCTGAGATGAGGTCACAGAGTGTGAGCTCAAGGATAAAGGACTGAATAAGAAGACTGCCTCAGATCGAGTTGCATGGGCAGCCACCCTTAGGTGACCAAGGCCAACACATCTAGGTATAAGCAAATCAATCGATGCTTTTCTTAAACTTGCAACCTCTGGTAGCGAAAGGGTTCGATATACTGTACTCTGTGCTGACCCCTTCAGCATCAATTCTACCTTTAAAATGATTCTTTTTGCTGCCAGATAGCTATTCTAAGATTAAGTTTTCACATTTCAGGACAGACCTCTGCGGGTAAAGAAATCAGGTGTACCCTTAAATGGCTCTCCTGACATCATGATGTCTTTATAATTTATCATTTCTACAATCAATTTTGTTCAGATTATAACATCTCTGCTAATGAAGGGGTCAAACCTTTTATAATATCTACAAGTACTCTACTCTACATAAATGTACTGTACTTTCATTTAATTTGCATGGACTAGGTCAACACTAGTTGAGAAAGTCCTTCTCATTGGAAAGTATCTGAACAGATGCATTCAAGTTATTCCTCACTTAGCAAACTAAAATACTGTACTCACATATTAGTAAATTTAAGTGTTATGTATATAGGAAGATGTCCAGGTGACACTGAACAATATATAAGACAGCTCTCATTAATGAACAGGAAAATTTTTATACCAGTACCATACAAGGGAGTATGTTTCATAATTGTGTAATTCATTTATGACACCCAAATGCTGCACTAAGAGCTAATGTAATATTGAGAGCAAAAAGGTCAGACCAGCTGATATCTGTGGTAATATCCTAATGATGGCAACATGTCAATTCAGAACCAAAATCTGTTAATCTCAAAAGTTATTCTAGTTACATTAAGTTTGGTTGGGCTAAGTTAGGTTAGGTCAGATAAAATTAGGTTAGGTTAAGTTAGTGTCTTAGTATGACTAGTGACAGATTGACTGTGGGGTCAAATCGACCTGAAAGCCCATCATGGCAAGTGATTATTTGCCATAATGTGTAAAACTGATGGGGCTGCATAATGAACAGCTTAAAAATTACACTTTTCTGTAACTTCCCAGAGCTATCATTATGATAATTAGGCTTTATTTTATATAGCTACTGTATATAAAAAATAGGATATTCATGGAAGTGCTACATTTTCACCAATACATCATCCTTACTGCAACACAATACACCATTCTGCATCATCTTACATGTCCATTTCACTTCTGACTTGCATGCCTTGCCATACAGCTACCTGGGTGGGGAAAAAAAAAAAAATATCAGTCACTGGAGCTCTGTTTTGGAATGTTTCAGTGCCTGACACTTGTCTTTTGACAACTCTGGCATATAATTTTTTTTTTTCTTAGTGGCACTGAAGCAAAGAATAATTTCACCCCATGATTTATACTGATGTGCTGGTATACTTTGTCAACTTTTGGTCAGTCCTGGTCCGAGACTTCTTGTTCGTATTTTTAGTTATAAAAGAGATACAAGGTCGGGCAGTGGATGCTGGAGTGGCCCTAGTGAGAGAGAGAAGTGTTTGGAAACTCCCTGTACTTTTGCAAATGATAATGTGTTGTTGAATGAAGACGAAGGGGAGCTGCAAGGCTTGGTAGATGAGTCTGGGTGAGTGTGTAAGAAACGGAAGCTAAAGGTGAATGTAGGGAAGAGTAAAGTGATTGTCTTCGAGAGAAGTGAAGTCAGTGAATGTACAGTGAGATTGGATGGGGAGGAAATGGAGAATGTGAGTGCATTTAAGTACTTGGGTAGTGTGATGAGTAAGGATGGAAGTTTTGAGGGTGAAGTGCTTGAAAGGGTGCAGCAGGGAAGAAAGGATGCTGGTTCCTTGAAAGCTGTGATAACAGGGAAGTGAGCATGGAAGTGAAAAAGCTGCTACATGACAGTATTGTGATACCAATTCTAACACATGGAAGTGAAGTTTGGACCCTGTTGGTGGGACAGAAGTCAAGAGTGAGAGCAGTGGAAATGAGTTATTTGAGAGGAACATGTGAAGTCACATGGAGAGACAGACTGACAAATGAGGAAGTGAAGGAGCGTTGTGGTGTGGATGTGGATGTGAGGAAGCGTTAGAAACACATTAAGGTGGTTTGGGCATGTGGAGAGGATGGAGAGTGAGAGACTAATGAGGAGAGTGTATGTGAGTGAGGTGGAGGGAGGGAGAGGGAGGGGGAGGCCAAGGATGAGATGGAGGGATGGAGTGGAGAGGTATATGAGAGAGAGGGGTGTGAGGTGGGAGCAGGGCAGTGAAGTGGTGGGAGACAGAGCGACAAGGAGGCAATTAGTTTGTGACAACCCCGTATGGGATTAGGGCATCTGGCAATAGATAGATAGATAGATAGACCAGTATACTTGCTGGGAACTAAAAATTTCTTGCATGAATTCATCTCCATAATTAACCATAAGTAGTCACTGGCTATCTATCTGATGAGCAAGGGAATAATGTTAAAACAGCATTCTCCTAACACAGATGGGCTATCAACCTGATGCATTACTTAACATATTAGGCTATACTTTGCAAAACTGAAATGCAATGCATGGCTACATCCACCATGTGCTTGACACTGATTCACTGGCTTTGCCTATGTGCGCATCAAAAATTTAATTTCTGCCCATAATAATAATACAAGGGTCAATACTAGAGCAAAAATGGGTAGGCCTACCGTAATTAAAAGCTGGAAGAGAGTGGTGAACATGTTACCACTGGTGTAGAGTACTCCCTTCGCCCTTCCCAGCAAGGCAGCAACCCTTGGCACACCCAGCTTACTTGGACAGCATGTTTTACTGTCTCAAGAATACCTTACTATCATTCGGAGCCAATTGGTGGAATGGTTACCTGGGCGTGGGTACCGAGGCCTAACACACTCTAGCTGTCCTCACAGCTGCTTACCACTGCTACCCCTTCCGCTGAAGCTCCTGCTGCCGGGCTCCTTCGCGCAGGCGGCATAAACACCACCTGAGCGGGTCGATTCCTCCCACTGATATTTCTTCCCCTCGACCGTACTGACAACCTTAATCACCTACCTGCATTGCTCAGGCACATGCACATTCGGGTTTCTAGGTAGGTTAAGACAAAATTAGGTGACAAAGTTACCTGACTCATATAATAACAATTGGTGTTCCTGACTGAGGACGATAGTGACGTCAGGCCACACCTCGCTGTAGATGGCGCACAAACCCGCCAATTTTTAACTTCCTAAACAAACCCGAATATCATCATTTATCAGTAATTTTTGCAAGTTATATGCATCCTCGTCAATTTAATATCTTGCAACTGTATGAGAGGGGAGGTGGAATACATTTACCGCAGGACCTACGTTAATATTATGGGGAATCTAAGCGACAAATTGATTGGCTCACAGTGGATTTTTTTTTTTCACCCATGAGTCTTTAATCTCTATATCACTTTCATAACCCTTTCCGATTGAGCCACTGAGCTCTATAGTAGAGCTCACCTTCAGGAAAGACGGGATCTTCTTTACGACACTGTTATTGCAGTTAGCTTGATTTACACCAGTATCGATCTGAGCCTATAGTCTATCTTCTTATTCATGTATATCACTCTGTTCGCTATTTTAATTATTCTGTTATCTTCATATACATCACTGCATAGGAATGTTAAACTTCTCTTACACAGAACATACTGTATACATAAAAGTGCGATATTTTTTTTTTTGTTCACTGTTTAATCACATACACTTTGGAAATGTTACTAAAATCTAAATAAAGACAGAAATTCTCTCATGTCCGGACGCCTTTGGCAAATAGCTCATTTATTTGATGTCCGGAAGTCTTTGACAAGTAGTTTATTTTTATGTGATGAAACATGAAAAACAAAGAAGCAAATGTCCGCTACTATTGCAAGGATAAAGTACGAACTTGGCAAGTGCTATCTAGGGCAATTGGCAGCGACCGCTTTACTGACCTACTTTCTCAAGGCTTTAGTCTATTGATTTCCAGGCCGCCCACCTTCCTCGCTCACCTGCTGGCGCTACTTCTCCCAGGCTGATGATGCCCAGAGATATACAGGGTGTCCATAAAGTCTCTTTACAATTTAAAAATATTACAAAGGCAATTGATGAGATATCTTAATCAGATTTGTCCTATGTACTCAGTGGTTATCAAAGTTTTAATCACATTGCATTTGTGTATTTCAGGTACCCTGTTGATGAAAGAGGTACTGTTAAATGAACTCCTAAAAAATGGCTACTCCTCAAGACTTTATGGACACCCTGTATGAAGTTGAGAAATTATTGAAATATTTTTGACCTAATGATTCATTTAGCAAGGATTTCGTGATAGTGTAAATCGGATTAAATAACCTGAGACTTCACTTTAGGGATGTAAATGAATCCATAATAGTATTTATGCAAACTAACATCGAGTGCCACCGAGGTAGTTGTTCCCAGATATCTGATAACACAAATGTCACGTTAGCCAAAACTGTCAGGTTTCTATCTATCTATCTATCCATCTATTGCCAGACGCCCTAATCCCGTAAGGGGTGGCCACAAACAAATCGCCTTCATGTCGCCCTGTCCCCCGCCATTTCATTGTCCTGCTCCCAGCTCACACCCCCGTCTCTCATATACCTCTCCATCCCTCCATCTCATCC
This sequence comes from Birgus latro, assembly GCA_018397915.1. Classification (NCBI taxonomy): domain Eukaryota; kingdom Metazoa; phylum Arthropoda; class Malacostraca; order Decapoda; family Coenobitidae; genus Birgus; species Birgus latro. The sequence goes on along the minus strand of JAGKTI010005417.1, from coordinate 7,271 downwards.
TTGGCCTCCCCCTCCCTCTCCCCCCCTTCACCTCACTCACATACACTCTCCTCGTCAGTCTCTTACTCTCCATCCTCTCCACATGGCTGAACTGTAATTGCTTACCACTTCAACTAAGAGAGGATACTGTTTCTTATATAGCTGTGCAATAAATACGTCAATCATCCTTCCCTCTGGAAATCAAAGATATCATCAAACGTGCGTCAGAGCCCCTGAGATGGTACCATATACATATCCCAGTGACGGTTTCCCTTATGGTATCTCTCTAGATCACGAGATGTCTTAGACCATTATTTGACTGATTTCTCATTAACTTTAGCAGAATTAAAACCTTATCAACTGTTTCATTCACCAGACCGTCAAATGACGCTAAGCTTTAATCCGATTCTACAAAAATTGTTTCTTATATAGCATATACACCGCTGTGCAATACATCAATCAACCTTCCCTCTGGAAATCAAAGATATCAAACGTGCGTCAGAGCCCCTGAGATGGTACCATATACATATCCCAGTGACGGTTTCCCTTATGGTATCTCTAGATCACGAGATGTCTTAGACCATTATTTGACTGATTTCTCATTAACTTTAGCAGCATTAAAACCTTATCAACTGTTTCATTCACCAGACCGTCAAATGACGCTAAGCTTTAATCCGATCCTACAAAAATTTAGCTGATATATCATGGACAGGAATACGTTTTCTGTATTTTACTTTTTTTTTTTTAAAGTAAGTTTCATACCAGAGTGGTTATTGCATATAGTGTACTTCCGTGTTCTTGAATCCTCGAACTTGAATATTTTCCATTTTACAGATATTCTGGCTATGACTATCTTTTTTGTCCCTAGCTATTATCAGTGATGTGCATAATAAAAAGGGCACGTTGTGCGTGCTTAGGATTAATACAAAAACTTTTACCGTATGTTATGAGCACTAATTATGATAACTGTTGTGATGGTACAGTATGATAGTGGCTACATATCAACTTATGTTTGTAAGATATGACATACGAGCGAAAAGTCAATAGTAAGAGCAATGGAACTGAGATTACCAGATATGAGGAATAGGAGTGGATTGCACTGAAGGAATATAATAAAACATAAAGTGATATTCGAATAATGTACAGTAAGAAAGTTTGTTGACAAAAGGATATATCGAAGAGTGTGCGTATATGACAATCAGATAGAGTGAATACGAGTAGACTGGAAGAAAAGGTACATATGAATGAGTCTCAAGGTGGTAGGGAGTCTAACAAACCAAGAAAATGGATGGATATTGTAAGTACGTGTGTAAGACAATGAGATATAAAAAGTTCATTAGGATGGGGAATTAACAGAGGATAGAGTTGACTAGACGAGAGAGAGAGAGAGAGAGAGAGAGAGAGAGAGAGACACACAGCTCGAACCCCCCCACACTACATGTAATTTT
>JAGKTI010005416.1:23464-45158 GCA_018397915.1 Birgus latro | reverse complement strand
TCCAGCAGTAGTTTAAAATTACGTCGAGCCTCGTGGCTGTATGAAAATTTTTTTTTTTTCACAATATCAAGGTTTCCTTTACACCATAAACTACATTTCCTTAGGTAAAATCTTCCAATTCTGTGATTCCTCTTGAGAAGGAATTCTGGATTATTAACTTCGGATTTGTCGATTTTTTATCTATTAGCCGTGACTTCAATGACAAGAAGTAGTGCAAATTGCGAAATAGTTCCGGCTGATAGCATCAGTTTTGGAGGTAGGTCCATTCTCTTTTAATCTAATTATGGCTGAATAAGCGTATTTCTCGGCAAAAACGCTGAATATGCAACTTCATCAAGTGTTCTCAAAGTTAATTGTAAAACATATTATATTATATTCAGAACTAAGAAGACACTTGTGAGGGTGAAAATGTTACATTTATGAAGGATAACAAAGAGCCGACTAACACATAAAGTGAGCTGGCATCTTTGGTTTTTAAGAACAAACACCTTAAAACATTGTGTGGATCACCGAACCAATTTAAAAACCATTTTTTTTTCTGCAGCAGTAGTATAAAATTACGTCAAGCCTCAAAGCGAAGAAAAAAAAAACAATATCAAGATTTCTGTTACACCATACACCACATTTCCTTAGGTAAAATCTTTCAATTCTGTGATTCCTTTTGAGACGGAATTGTGGATTATTAACTTCTGATTTGTCGATTTTTTTTTCCCTAAGCCGCGACTTCAAGGACAAGAAGTAGTGCAAATTGTGAAATAGTTCCTGATAATAGCATCCGTTTTGGAGGTAGGTCCATTCTCTTTTAATTTAATGATGGCTGAATAATCGTATTTCTCGGCAAAAACGCTGAATATGCAACTTCCTCAAGTGTTCTCAAAGTTGATTGTAAAAATCATATTATATTCAGAACTAAGAAGACACCTGTGAGAATAAAAATGTCACATTTATGAAGGATAACAAGAAAACGACTGACACGTAAAGAGAGCTGCTACCTTAGGTTTTTAAGAACAAATAGCTTGAAAAAATGTGAGGATCACCGAATCAATTTAAAAAACTCATTTTTTTTTCTCTAACAGCAGTTTAAAATTACGTTGATCATCGTGGCTAAAAAAAAACACACACACACACACACATTTTCTCAATATAAAGGATTCTCTTACACCATGAACCACATTTCCTTAGGTAAAATCTCCCAATTCTGTGATTCCTCTTGAAAAGGAATTCTGGATTATTAACTTCGGAATTGTCGATTTTTTCTTTTCTCAGCCATGAATTCAATGAAAATAAGTAGTGAAAATTGTGAAAAAGTTCCGGCTGATAGCAACCGTATAGAGAGGTAGGTCCATTCTCATTTAATCTAATTATGGCTGAATAAGCGTATTTCTAGGCAAAAACGCTGAATATGCAACTTCCTCAAGTGTTCTCAAAGTTGATTGTAAAACACATTATATTATATTCAGAACTAAGAAGACACTTGTGAAGGAGAAAAAGTTACATTTATGAAATATAACAAGAAGTCGACTAACACGTAAAGTGAGCTGGCATCTTTGGTTTTTAAGAACAAATAGCTTGAAACATTGTGTTTATCACCGAACCAATATAAAAACCTTTTTTTTTTTTCTGCACCAGTAGTTTAAAATTACGCTGAGCCTCTACCCGATGCCAAAAAAAAAAAAATCATAATATCAAGGTTTCTGTTACACCATAAACCACATTTCCTTAGGTAAAATCTCTCAATTCTGTGATTCCTCTTGAGACGGAATTCTGGATTATTAACTTCTGATTTGTCGATTCCCCCCCCTTAGCCGTGACTTCAAGGACAAGAAGTAGTGCAAATTGTGAAACACTTCCGGCTGGTGGCATCCGTTTTGGAGGTAGGTCCATTCTCTTTTAATCTAATGGTGGCTGAAAAAGACTATTTCTCGGCGAAAACGCTGAATATTCAACTTCAAGTGTTCTCAAAGTTGACTGTAAAACACATTATATTACATTCATAACTAATTAGACACATGTGAGGGTGAAAATGTCACATTTATGAAGCATAACAAGAAGTCGACTGACACGTAAAGAGAGCTGGCACCTTAGGTTTTTAAGAACAAATAGCTTGAAAGAATGTGAGGATCACCGAACCAATTTAAAACTTCTTTTTTTTCTGCAGAAGATAAAAATTACATCGAGCCTCGTGGCTGTATAAAAAAAAAAAAAAAACGAACATTTTCACAATATCAAGGATTCTGTTACAATATAAACCACATTTCCTTTGGTAAAATCTCTCAATTCTGTGATTCCTCTTGAGACTGAATTCTGGATTATTAGCTTCTAATTTGTCGATTATTTCCTTCCCTTAGTCGTGACTTCAAGGACAAGTAGTGAAAATTGTCAAATTGTTCCGGCTGATAGAATCCGTTTAGGAGGTGGATCCATTCTCTTTTAATCTTATGATGGCTGAATAACCGTATTTCTCGGCGAAAACGCTGAATATTCAACTTCCTCAAGTGTTCTCAAAGTTGATTGTAAAACACATTATATTATATTCAGAACTAAGAAGACACTTGTGAGGGTGAAAATGTTACATTTATGAAGGATAACAACAAATCGACTGACACCTAAAAAGAGCTGGCATCTTAGGTTTTTAAGAACAAATAGCTTGAAAGAATATGAGGATCACTGAACCAATTTAAAAACCATTTTTTTTTTCTCCAGCAGTAGTTTAAAATTACGTGGATCGTCGTGGCTGTATAAAAAAAAAAATAAACATTTTCACAATATCAAGGTCTCTGTTACACCATAAACCACATTTCTTTAGGTAAAATCTCTCATTTCTGTGATTACTTTTGAGACGGAATTCTGGAATATTAACTTCCGATTTGTCGATTTTTTTCCCCTTAGCCGTGAATTCAATGACAAGAAGTAGTGCAAACTGTGAAAAAGTTCCGGCTCATAGCATCCGTTTTGGAGGTAGGACCATTCTCTTTTAATCTAATGATGGCTGAATAAGCGTATTTCTCGGCGAAAACGCTGAATATGCAACTTCCTCAAGCGTTCTCAAAGTTGATTGGAAAACATATTTTATATTCAGAACTAAGAGACACTTGTGAGGGTGAAAATGTCACATTTATGAAAGATAACAAGAAGTCGACTGAGACGTGAAGAGAGCTATCACCTTATGTTTTTAAGAACAAATAGCTTGAAAGAATGTGAGGATCACCGAAATAATTTAAAAATTATTTTTTTTTCTGCAGCAGTACTTTAAAATTACGTCCATCCTCGTGGCTGTATAAAAAAAAAAAAAACGAACATTTTCACAATGTCAAGATTTCTGTTACACAATAAACCACATTTCCGTAGGTAAAATCTCTCAATTCTGTGATTCATTTGAGACGGATTTCTGGATTATTAACTTCGGTTTTGTCGATTTTTTTTTCCCCTCAGCCGTGAATTCAGTGACAAGAAATAGTGCAAATTGTGAAATAGTTCCGGCTGATCGCACCCGATTTGGAGGTAGGTCGATTCTCTTTTAATCTAATGATGGCTGAATATGCGTATTTCTCGGCAAAAACGCTGAATATGCAACTTCCTCAAGTGTTCTCAAAGTTGATTGTAAAACATATTATGTTATATTCAGAACTAAGAAGACAATTGTGAGGGTGAAAATGTTGCATTTATGAAGCATAAGAAGAAGTCGACTCACACGTAGCCTATATTGAGCTGCCATCTTTTGTTTTTAAGCACAAATATCTTGAAACATTGTGTGGATCACCGAACCAGTTTAAAAACCTTTTATTTTTTTCTCTGCAGCAGTATTTTAAAATTACGTCGAGCCTCGAGGCGATGAAAAAAAAAAAATCACATTATTAAGGTTTCTGGTACACCATAAACCACATTTCCTTAGGTAAAATCTCTCAATTCTGTGATTTGTCTTGAGACGGAACTCTGGATTATTAACTTCTGATTTGTCTGTTTTTTTCCCCCTTAGCCGTGACCTCAAGGACAAGAAGTAGTGCAAATTGTGAAATAGTTCAGGCTGATAGCATCCGTTTTGGAGGTAGGTCCATTCCATTTTAATCTAATGATGGCAGAATAAACGTATTTCTCGGCGAAAACGCTGAATATATAACTTTCTCAAGAGCTCTAAAATGATTGTAAAACTCATTATATTATATTCAGAACTAAGAAGACACTTGTGAGAGTGAAAATGTCACATTTATTAAGGATAAGAAAAAGTCGACTGACACATAAAGAGAGCTGGCACTTTAGGTTTTTAAGAACAAATAGCTTGAAAGAATGTGAGGATCACCGAACCAATTTAAAAAAAATCATTTTTTTTTCTCCAGAAATAGTTTAAAATTAAGTCAATCCTCGTGTCTGTTAAAAAAAAAAAAAAAAATCATAATATAAAGGTTTCTGTTACACCAAAAACCACATTACCTTAGGTAAAATCTCTCACTTCTGTGATTCCTCTTGAGACGGAATTTTGGATTATTATCTTCGGATTTGTCGATTTTTTTTTTCCTCCTTTGCCGTGAATTCATTGACTAGAAGTAGTGCAAATTTTGAAATAGTTCCGGCTGATAGCATCCGTTTTGGAGGTAGGTCCATTCTCTTTTAATCTAATGATGGCTGAATAAGCGTATTTCTCGGCGAAAACGCTGAATATGCAACTTCCTCAAGAGTTCTCAAAATTGATTGTAAAACACATAATATTATATTCAAAACTAAGAACACACTTGTGAAGGTGAAAATGTCACATTTATGAAGGATAACAAGAAGTCGACTGACACGTAAAGAGAGCGGTCACCTTAGGTTTTTAAGAACAAATGGCTTGAAAGAATGTGAGGATCTCCGAACCAATTTAAAAGAGTCCTTTTTTTTCCTCCAACAGTAATTTAAAATTACGTCGACCCTCGTGGCTGTAAAAAAAAAAAATCACAATATAAAGGTTTCTGTTACAACATAAACTACATTTCCTTAGGTAAAATCTCTCAATTCTGTGATTCTTTTTGAGAAGAAATTCTGGATTATTAACTTCGGATTTTTCGATTATTTTTCTCCCTTACCCGTGAACTCAGTGACAAGAAGTAGTTCAAATTGTGAAAAAGTTCCGGCTCATAGCATCCGTTTTGGAGGTAGGTAAAGTCTCTTTCAATCTTATGATGGCTGAATATGCGTATTTCTCGGCAAAAACGCTGAATATGCAACATCCTCAAGTGTTCTCAAAGTTGACTGTAAAACATATTATATTATATTCAGAACTAAGAAGACAATTGTGAGGGTGAAAATGTTGCATTTATGAAGCATAAGAAGAAGTCGACTCACACGTATATTGAGCTGAAGTTGATTGTAAAACACATATTATATTCAGAACTAAGAAGACACTTGTGAAGTTGAAAATGTCACATTTTTGAAGGATAACTAAAAGTTGTCTGAGACGTAAAGAGAGCTGGCACCTTAGGTTTTTAAGAACAAATAGCTTGAAAGAATGTCAGAATGACCAAACCATTTTAAAAAACATTTTTTTTTCTCCAGCAATAGTATAAAATTACCTCGATCCTCGTGGCTGAATAAAAAAAAAAAAAAAAACATTTTCATAATATCAAGGTTTTTGTTACACAATAAACCACATTTCCTTAGGTAAAATCTCTCAATTCTGTGATTCCATTTGAGACGAAATTCTGGATTATTAACCGGATTTGTCGATTTTTTCCCCCCCTTAGCCGTGACTTCAATGACAAGAAGTAGTGCAAATTGTGAAATAGTTCCGGCTGATAGCACCCGTTTTGGAGGTAGGTCCATTCTCTTTTAATCGAATGATGGCTGAATAAGCGTATATCTCAGCAAAAACGCAGAATATGCAACTTCCTCAAGTATTCTCAAAGTTGATTGTAAAACATATTATATTATATTCAAAACTAAGAAGACACTTGAAAGGGTGAAAATGTTACATATAAGAATTATAAGAAGAAGTCGACTAACACGTAAAGTGAGCTGGCATCTTTGGTTTTTTAAGAACAAATAGCTTGAAACATTGTGTGGATCACCGAACCAATTTAAAAACCAATTTTTTTTCTGCAGCATTTGTTTAAAATTACGTCAAGCCTCGAGGCGAAGAAAAAAAAATCACAATATCAAGGTTTCTCTTACACCATAAACCACATTTCCATAGGTAAAATTTCTCAATTCTGAGATTTCTTTTGAGACGGAATTCTGGATTATTAACTTCTGAATTGTCGATTTTTTTCTCCCTTAGCCGTGACTTCAACGACAAGAAGTAGTGAAAATTGTGAAATAATTCCGGCTGATAGCTTCCGTTTTGGAGGTAGGTCCATTCTCTTTTAATCTAATGATGGCTGAATAACCGTATTTCTCTGCGAAAACGCTGAATATATAACTTTCTCAAGTATTCTCAAAGTTGATTGAAAAACTCATTTTATATTCAGAACTAAGAAGACACTTGTGAGAGTGAACATCTCAAATTTTTGAAGGATAACAAGAAGTCGACTGACACATAAAGAGTGCTGGCACTTTAGGTTTTTAAGAACAAATGGCTTGAAAGAATTTGAGCATCACCTAACCAATTTAAAAAACTCATTTTCATTTGGTCCAGCAGTAGTTTAAAATTACGATGATCCTCGTGGCTGTAAAAAAAAAAACACACATTTCACAATATAAAGGGTTCTGTTACACCATAAACGACATTTCCTTAGATAAAATGTCTCAGTTCTGTTATTCCTCTTGAGACGGAATTCTGGATTATTATCTTCGGATTTGTCGATTTTTTTTTTTCACCTTACCCGTGAATTCAATGACAAGAAGTAGTGCAAATTGTGAAATAGTTCCGGCTGACGGCATCCGTTTTGGAGGTAGGCTCAATCTCTTTAAATCTAATGATGGCTGAATAAGCGTATTTCTCGGCGAAAACGCTGAATATGCAACTTCCTCAAGACTTCTCAAAGTATATTGTAAAACACATTATATTATATTCAGAACTAAGAAGGCACTTGTGAGGGTGAAAATGTCACATTTATGAAGGATAACAAGATGCCGAATGACACATAAAGAGAGCCTCGTGGCTGCATAGAAAATAAAAAAAAACGAATATTTTCACAATATCAAGGTTTCTGTTACACCATAAACCACATTTCCTTAGGTAAAATCTCTCAATTCTGTGATTCCTCTTCAGACGGAATTCTGGATTATTAACTTCGAATTTGTCGATTTTTTTTTTTTCCCTTAGCCGTGAATTCTATGACAAGAAGTAGTGCAAATTGTGAAAAAGTTCCGGCTGATATCATACGTTTTGGAGATAGGTCCATTCTCTTTTATTCTAGTGATGGCTGAATAACCGTATTTCTCGGCGAAAACGTTGAATATGCAAGTTATCCAAGCGTTCTCAAAGTTGATTGTAAAACACATTATATTATATTCTGAACCAAGAAGACACTTGTGAGGGTGAAAAGGTTACATTTATGAAGGATAACAAGAAGTCGACTGAAACGTAAAGAGAGCTGGCACAATAGGCTTTTAAGAACAATTAGCTTGAAAGAAAGTGAGGATCACCGAACCAATTTAAATATTCATTTTTTTTTCTAAAGCGGTAGTTTAAAATTACGTCGGGCCTCGTTTCTGTATTTAAAAAAAAAAATCACAATATCAAGGTTTCTGTTACACCATAAACAACATTTCCTTAGGAAAAATCTCTCAATTCCGTGATTCCTCTTGAGATGGAATTCCGGATTGTTAACTTCGGATTTCTCGATTTTTGTCCCCCTTAGCCGTGACTTCAATGACAAGAAGTAGTGGAAATTGTGAAAGAGTTCCGGCTGATAGCATCCGTTTTCGAGGTAGGTCCATTCTCTTTTAATCTAATGTTGGCTGACTAAGCGAATTTCTCGGCGAAAACGATGAATATGCGACTTCCTCAAGTGTTCTCAAATTTGATTGTGAAACACATTATATTATATTCCGAACTAAGAAGACACTTGAGAGGTTGAAAATGTCACATTTATGAAGGATAACAAGAAGTCCACTGACACGTAAAGACAGCTGGCACATTAGTTTTTTAAGAACAAATAGCTTGAAAGAATGTGAGGATCACCGAACCAATTTAAAAACCTTTTTTTTTTTCTCCAGCAGTAGTTTAAAATTACGTCGATCGTCGAGGCTGTAAAAAAAAAAAAATACATTTTCACAATATCAAAGTTTCTGTTACACCAAAAACCAAATTTCGTTAAGTAAAATCTCTCAATTCTGTGATTGCTTTTGAGACGGATATCTGGATTATTAACGTAGGATTTGTCGATTTTTTTTGCCCCTTAGCCGTGAATTCAATAACAAGAAGTAGTGATAATTGTGAAAAAGTTCCGGCTGATAGCATCCGTTTTGGATGTAGATCCATTCTCTTTTAATCTAATGATTGCTGAATAAGCGTATTTCTCGGCGAAGACGCAGAATATGCATCTTCAAATGTTCTCAAAGTTGACTGTAAAACACATTATATTATTTTCAGAACTTAGAAGACACTTGTGAGGGTGAAAATGTTACATTTATGAAGGATAACAAGATGTCGACTGACACGTAAAGAGAGCTGGCACCTTAGGGTTTTAGGAATAAATTGCTTGAAAGAATGTGACGATCACCGAACCATTTTTAAATATGAATTTATTTTTTCTCCAGCAGTAGTTTAACATTACGTCGAGCCTCGTTTCTGTACAAAAAAAAAAAAAACATTTTCACAATATCAAGGTTTCTTTTACACCATAAAAAACATGTCCTTAGGTAAAATCTCTCAATTCTGTGATCCCTCTTGAGGATGAATTCTGGATTATTAACTTCGGATTTGTCGATTTTTTCCCTCTTAGCCGTGACTTCAGTCACAAAAAGTAGTGCAAATTGTGAAATAGTTCCGGCTGATAGCATCCGTTTTGGAGGTAGGTCCATTGCCATTTAATTTAATCATGGCTGAAGAAGCGTATTTTTCGGCAAAAACGCTGAATACACAACTTCCTCAAGTGTTCTCAAAGTTTAAAGTAAAACATATTATATTATATTCAGAACTAAGAAGACACTTGAGAGTGTGAAAATGTTACATTTATGAAGGATAACAAGAAGTTTGAATAACACGTAAAGTGAGCTGGCATCTTTGGTTTTTAAGAAAAAAATAGCTTAAAACATTGTGTGGATCACCAAACCAATTTAAAAACCATTTTTTTTTCTACAGGAGTACTTTAAAATTACGTCGAGTCTCGAGGCGAAGAAAAAAAATTCACAATATCAAGGTCTCTGTTACACCATACCCCAAATTTCCTTAGGTAAAATCTCTCCATTTTTGTAATTCCTCTTGAGACGGAATTATTGATTATTAACTTCTGATTTGTCGATTTTCCCCCCCCTTAGCAGTGACTTCAAGGACAAGAAGTAGCGCAAATTGTGAAATAGTTCCGGCTAATAGCATACGTTTTCGAGGTATGTCCATTTTCTTTTAACCTAATGATAGTTGAATAAACGTATTTCTCGGCGAAAACGCTGAATATGCAACTTCCTCAAGTGTTCTCAAAGCTGATTGTAAAACACAATATAATATATTCAGAACTAAGAAGACACTTGTGAGGGTGAAAATGTCACATTTATGAAGGATAACAAGAAGTCGACTAACACGTAAAGAGAGCTGGCACCTTAGATTTTTAAGCACAAATAGCTTGAAAGAATGTAACGATCACAGAACCAATTTAAATATTCATGTTTGTTTTTCTCTAGCAGTAGTTTAAAATTACTTCGAGCCTCGTTTCTGTATTTAAAAAAAAAAACATTTGCATCATATCAAGGTTTCTGTTACACCATAAACAACATTTCCTTAGGTAAAATCTCTCAATTCTGTGATTCCTCTTGAGATGGAAGTCTGGATTATTAACTTCGGATATGTCGATTTTTTTTTCCCTTACCCGTGACTTCAATGACAAGATGTAGTGCAAATTGTGAAATAGTTCCGGCTGATAGCATCCGTTTTGGAGGTAGGTCGATTCTCTTTTAATCTAATGATGGCTGAATAAGCGTATTTCTCGGCAAAAACGCTTAATATGCAACTTCCTCAAGTGTTCTCAAAGTTAATTGTAAATCACATTATATTATATTCAGAACTAAGAAGACACTTGTGAGCGTGAAAATATTACATTTATGAAGGATAACAAGAAGTCGACTAACACGTAAAGTGAGCTGGCATCTTTGGTTTTTAAGAACAAATAGCTTGATACATTGTGTGGACCACCGAACCAATTTAAAAACTTTTTTTTTTTCTGCAGCAGTAGTTTAAAATTACGTCGAGACTCGAGCCGAAGACAAAAAAAAATCATAATACCAATGTTTCTTTTACACCATAAACCACATTTCCTTAGGTAAAATCTCTAAACTCTGTGATACCTCCTGAGACGGAATTATGGATTATTAACTTTTGATTTGTCGATTTTTTTTCCCCTAAGCCGTTACTTCAATGGGAAGAGGTAGTGCAAATTGTGAAATAGTTCCAGCTGATAGCATCCGTTTTCGACGTAGGTCCATTCTCTTTTAATCTAATGTTGGCTGAATAAGCGAATTTCTCGGCGAAAACGTTGAATATGCAACTTCCTCAAGTGTTGTCAAATTTGATTGTGAAACACATTATATTATATTCCGAACTAAGAAGACATTTCTGAGAGTGAAAATGTCACATTTATGAAGGATAACAAGAAGTCCACTGACACGTAAAGACAGCTGGCACATTAGGTTATTAAGAACAAATAGCTTGAAAAAATGTGACGATCACCGAACCAATTTAAAAACCATTTTTTTCCCTCCAGCAGTAGTTTAAACTTACGTCCATCGTCGTGGCTGTATAAAAAAAAAAAAATACTTTTTCACAATATCAAAGTTTCTGTTACACCATAAACCAAATTTCGTTAGGTAAAATCTCTTAATTCTGTGATTACTTTTGAGACGGAATTCTGGATTATTAACGTAGGATTTGTCGATTTTTTTCCCCTTAGCCGTGAATTCAATGACAAGAAGTAGTGCAAATTGTGAAATAGTTCCGGCTGGTAGCATCCGTTTTGGATGTAGATCCATTCTCTTTTAATCTAAAGATTGCTGAATAAGCGTATTTCTCGGCGAAGACGCAGAATATGCAACTTCAATTGTTCTCAAAGTTGATTGTAAAACACATTATATTATATTCAGAACTAACAAGACCCTTGTGAGGGTGAAAATGTCACATTTATGAAGGATAACAAGCAGTCCACTGACACGTATAGAAATGCTGTCACCTGAGGTGTTTAAGAACAAATAGCTTGAAAGAATGTGAGGATCACCGAACCAATTTAAAAACATCATTTTCTTTTCTCCTGCAGTAGTTTAAAATTATGTCGAGCCTCGAGCGGGTATAAAAAAAAAAAAAAACGAACGTTTTCACAATATCAAGGTTTCTGTTACACCATAAACCACATTTCCTTATGTGATATCTCTCAATTCTGTCATTCCTCTTGAGAAGGAATTATGGATTATTAACCTCGGATTTGTCAATTTTCATTTTCCCCTTTGCAGTGACTTCAATGACAAGAAGTAGTACATATTGTGAAATAGTTCCGGCTGATAGCATCCGTTTTGGAGGGAGCTCCATTCTCTTTTAATCTAATCATAGCTGAATAAGCATATCTCTCGGCAAAAACGCTAAATATCCAAATTCCTCAATTGTTCACAAACCTAATTGTAAAACACATTATATTATATTCAGAACAAAGAAGACACTTGTGAGGGTAAAAATGTTATATTTAAGAAGGATAACAAGATGTCGAATAACACGTAAAGTGAGCTGGCATCTTTGGTTTTTAAGAACAAATAGCTTGAAACATTGTGTGGATCATCGAACCATTTTAAAAAAACTTCTTTTTTTTCTGCAGCAGTAGTTTAAAATTACGTCGAGCCTCCAGGCGAAGTAAAATAAATCACAATATCAAGGTTTCTGTTACACCATAAAAAACATTTCCTTAGGTAAAATATCTCAATTCTGTGATTCCTCATGAGAAGGAATTCTGGATTATTAACTTCTGATTTGTCGATTTTTTTTTTTTTATCCCTTAGTCGTGACTTCAAGGACAAGAAGTAGTGCAAATTGTGAAATAGTTCCGGCTGATAGCATCCGTTTTGGAGGTAGGTCCATTCTCTATTAATCTAATGATGGCTGAATAAGCGAATTTCTCGGCGAAAACCATGAATATGCAACTTCCTCAAGTGTTCTCTAAGCTGATTGTAAAACTCATTATATTATATTCAGAACTAAGAAGCCACTTCTGAGAGTGAAAATGTCACATTTATGAAGGATAACAAGAAGTCGACTGACACGTAAAGAGAGCTGGCACCTTAGGTTTTTAAGAACATATAGCTTGAAAGAATGTGAGGATCACCGAACCAATTTAAAAAACTCATTTTTTTTCCCGTAGTAGTTTAAAATTACGTCGATCCTCGTGGCTAAAAAAAAAAAAAAAACATTTTCACAATATAAAGGTTTCTGTTAAACCATAAACCACATTTCCTTAGGTAAAATATCTCAATTCTGTGATTCCTCTTGAGATGGAATTTTAGATTATTAACTTCTGATTTGTCGATTTTTTTTCCCTTAGCCGTGACTTCAAGGACAAGAAATAGTGCAAATTGTGAAAAAGTTCCGGCTGATAGCATCCATTTTGGAGGTAGGTCCATTCTCTTTTAACCTAATGATGGGTGAATAAGCGTATTTCCCGGCGATAACGCTGAATATGCAACTTCCTCAAGTGTTCTCAATGTTCATTGTAAAACACATTATATTATATTCAGAACTTAGAAGACACTTGTGAGTGTGAAAATGTTACATTTATGATGGATAACAAGATGTCGACTGACACGTAAGGAGAGCTGGCACCTTAGGTTTTTAAGAATAAATAGCTTGAAAGAATGTGACGATCACCGAACCAGTTTAAATATTCATTTATTTTTTCTCCAGCAGTAGTTTAAAATTACGTCGAGCCTCGTTTCTGTACAAAACAAAAAAAAACATTTTCACAATATCAAGGTTTCTATTACACCATAAACAACATTTCCTTAGGTAAAATCTCTCAATTCTGTGATCCCTCTTGAGGATGAATTCTGGATTATTATCTTCGGATTTGTCGATTTTTTTCCCCCTTAGCCGTGACTTTAGTCACAAAAAGTAGTGCAAATTGTGAAATAGTTCCGCCTGATAGCATCCGTGTTGGAGGTAGGTCCATTCTCTTTTAATCTAATGATGGCTGAAGAAGATTTTTTCTCGGCAAAAACGCTGAATACGCAACTTCCTCAAGTGTTCACAAAATTTAATGTAAAACATATTATACTATATTCAGAACTAAGAAGACACTTGTGAGGGTGAAAATGTTACATTTATGAAGGATAACAAGAAGTTTGACTAACACGTAAAGTGAGCTGTCATCTTTGGTTTTTAAGAAAAAATAGCTTAAAACATTGTATGGATCACCAAACCAATTTAAAAGCCTTTTTTTTTTTCTACAGTAGTTTAAAATTACGTCGAGTCTCGAGGCGAAGAAAAAAAAAATCACAATATCGAGGTTTCTGTTACACCATACCCCAAATTTCCTTAGGTAAAATCTCTCCATTTTGTAATTCCTCTTGAGACGGAATTATGGATTACTAACTTCTGATTTGTCGATTTTTCCCCCCCTTAGCCGTGACTTCAAGGACAAGAAGTAGCGCAAATTGTGAAATAGCTCCGGCTAATAGCATACGTTTTGGAGGTAGGTTCATTCTCTTTTAATCTAATGAAGGCTGAATAAGCGTATTTCTCGGCGAAAACGCGATTATGCAACTTCCTCAAGTGTTCTCAAATAGTGATTGTAAAACACATTAGATTACATTCAGAACTAAGAAGACACTTGTGTGGGTGAAAATGTCACATTTATGAAGGATAACAAGAAGTCGACTGACACATAAAGAGAGCTGGCACTTTAGGTTTTTAAGAACAAATAGCTTGAAAGAATGTGAGGATCACCGATCCAATTTAAAAACTTCATTTTTTTTTCTCCAGCAGTAGTTTAAAATTACTTCGAGTCTGGTGGCTGTATTAAAAAAAAAAAAAAAATCACAATATCAAGGTTTCTGTTACACCATAAACCACATTTCCTTAGGTAAAATCTCTTAATTCTGTGACTCCTCTTGAGACGGAATTCTGGATTCCTAACTTCGTATTTGTCGTTTTTTTTTTTTCCCCTAAGCCGTGACTTCAATGACAACAAGTAGTGCAAATTGTGATATAGTTCCGGCCGATAGCATTCGTTTTGGAAGAAGGTCTATTCTCTTTTAATCTAATAATGGCTGAATATGCGTATTTCTTGGCGAAAACGCTGAATCTGCAATTTCCTCAAGTGTTCTTACAGTTGACTGTAAAACACATTATATTATATTCAGAACTAAGAAGACACTTGTGAGGGTGAGAA
Source organism: Birgus latro (assembly GCA_018397915.1). Lineage (NCBI taxonomy): Eukaryota > Metazoa > Arthropoda > Malacostraca > Decapoda > Coenobitidae > Birgus > Birgus latro. The sequence continues at coordinate 30,669 of JAGKTI010005416.1, read as the reverse complement.
TGTCACATTTATGAAAGATAACAAGAAGTCGACTGACACGTAAAGAGAGCTGGCACATTAGGTTTTTAAGAACAAATAGCTTGAAAGAATGTAAGGATCCACGAACCAATTTAAAACATTTTTTCTGCAGTAGTTTAAAATTACGTCGAGGCTCGTGGCTGTAAAAAAAAAAAAAAACACGAACATTTTCACAATATCAAAGTTTCTGTTACACCATAAACCACATTTCCTTCCGTAAAACCTCTCAATTCTCTGATTCCTCTTGAGACGGAATTCTGGATTATCAACTTCTGATTTGTCGATTTTCTTTTTCCCATTAGCCGTGACTTCAAGGACAAGAAGTAGTGAAAATTGTGAAACAACTCCGACTGATAGCATGGGTTTTGGAGGTGGGTCCATTCTCTTTTAATCTTATGATGGCTGAATAAGCGTATTTCTCGGCGAAAACGAAGAATATTCAACTTCTTCAAGTTTTCTCAAAGTTGATTGTAGAACACATTATATTATATTCAGAACTAAGAAGACACTTGTGAGGGTGAAAATGTCACAATTATGAAGGATAACAAGAAGTCGACTAACACGTTAAGAGAGCTGGCACCTTATGTTTTTAAAAACAAATAGCTTGAAAGAATATGAAGATCACGGAACCAATTTAAAAATTTCATTTTTTTTTCTCTAGCAGTAGTTTGAAATTACGTCGAGCCTCGTGGCTGTATAAAAAAAAAAAAAAAGGAACAATTTCACAATATCAAGGTTTCTGTTACACCATAAACCACATTTCCTTAGGAAAAAGCTCTCAATTCTGTGATTCATCTTGAGACGGAATTCTGGATTATTTACACCTGATTCGTCGATTTTCTTTTTCTTTTAGCAGTGACTTCAAGGACAGGAAGTAGTGATAATTATGAAATAGTACCGGCTCATATCATCCGTTTTGACGGTGGGTCCATTCTCTTTTAATCTTATCATGGCTGAATTAGCGTATTTCTCGGCGAAAACGCTGAATATTCAACTTCTTCAAGTGATCTCAATGTTGATTGTAAAACACATTATATTATATTCAGAACTAAGAAGACACTTGTGAGGGCGAAAATGTCACATTTATGAAGGATAACAAGAAGTCGACTGACCCGTAAAGAGAGCTGGCACCTTAGGATGTTAAGAACAAATAGCTTGAAAGAATGTGAGGATCAGCGAACCCATTTAAAAAACTCATTTTTTTTTCTCCACCAGTAGTTTAAAATTACGTCGATCCTCGTGGCCAAAAAAAAAAAAAAAAAACATTTTCACAATATAAAGGTTTCTGTTACACCATAAACCACATTTCCTTAGGTAAAATCTCTCAATTCTGTGATTCCTCTTGAGATGGAATTTTAGATTATTAATTTATGATTTGTCGATTTTTTTTCCCCTTAGCCGTGACTTCAAGGACAAGATGTAGTGCAAATTGTGAAAAAGTTCCGGGTGATAGCATCCACTTTGGAGGTAGGTCCATTCTCTTTTAACCTAATGATGGTTGAATAAGCGTATTTCCCGGCGATAACGCCGAATATGCAACTTCCTCAAGTGTTCTCAAAGTTGATTGTAAAACACATTATATTATATTCAGAACTAAGAAGACACTTGTGAGGGTGAAAATGTTACATTTATGAAGGATAACAAGAAGTCGACTGACACGTAAAGAGAGCTGCCACCTTAGGTTTTTAAGAATAAATAGCTTGAAAGAATGTGACGATAACCGAACCAATTTAAATATTCATTTATTTTTTCTCCAGCAGCAATTTAAAATTACTTCGAGTCTGGGGGCTGTATTAAAAAAAAAAAAAACATTTTCACAATATCAAGGTTTCTGTTACACCATAAACAACATTTCCTTAGGTAAAATCTCTCAATTCTGTGATCCTTCTTGAGGATGGAATCTGTATTATTAACTTCGGATTTCTCTATTTTTTTTTCCTTTTAGCCGTGACTTCAGTCACAAAAAGTAGTGCAAATTGTGAAATAGTTCCGGCTGATAGCATCCGTTTTGGAGGTAGGTCCATTCTCTTTTAACCTAATGATGGCTGAAGAAACGTATTTTTTCGGCAAAAACGTTGAATACGCAACTTCCTCAAGTGTTCTCAAAGTTTAACGTAAAACACATTATATTATATTCAGAACTAAGAAGACACTTGTGAGGGTGAAAATGTTACATTTATGAAGGATAACAAGAAGTTTTACTAACACGTAAAGTGAGCTGGCATCTTTGGTTTTTAAGAACAAATAGCTTAAAACATTGTGTGGATCACCAAACCAATTTAAAAACCATTTTTTTTTTCTACAGTAGTAGTTTAAAATTACATCGAGTCTCGAGGCGAAGAAAAAAAAATCACAATATCAAGGTCTCTGTTACACCATACCCCAAAACTACTTACGTAAAATCTCTCGATTTTGTAATTCCTCTTGAGACGGAATTATGGATTATTAACTTCTGATTTGTCGATTTTTTCCCCCCTTAGCCGTAACTTCAAGGACAAGAAGTACCGCAAATTGTGAAATAGTTCCGGCTAATAGCATACGTTTTGGAGGTAGGTTCATTCTCTTATAATCTATTGATGGCTGAATAAGCGTATTTCTCGGCGAAAACGCTGATTATGCAACTTCCTCAAGTGTTCTCAAAGTTGATTATAAAACACATTAAATTACATTCAGAAGTAAAAAGACACTTGTGTGGGTGAAAATGTCACATTTATGAAGGATAACAAGAAGTCGACTGAAACATAAACAGAGCTGGCACTTTAGGTTTATAAGAACAAATAGCTTGAAAGAATGTGAGGATCACCGAACCAATTTAAATACTTCATTTTTTTTTCTCCAGCAGTAGTTTAAAATTACTTCGAGTCTGGTGGCTGTATTAAAAAATATATATATTCACAATATCAAGGTTTCTGTTACACCATAAACCACATTTCCTTAGGTAAAATCTCTTAATTCTGTGACTCCTCTTGAGACGGAATTCTGGATTCCTAACGTCGTATTTGTCGATTTTTTTTTCCCTAAGCCGTGACTTCAATGACAAGAAGTAGTGCAAATTGTGATATAGTTCCGGCCGATAGCATTCGTTTTCGAGGTAGGTCCATTCTCTTTTAATCTAATAATGGCTGAATATGCGTATTTCTTGGCGAAAACGCTGAATATGCAATTTCCTCAAGTGTTCTTAAAGTTGACTGTAAAACACATTATATTATATTCAGAACAAAGAAGACACTTGTGAGGGTAAAAATGTCACATTTATGAAAGATAACAAGAAGTCGACTGACACGTAAAGAGAGCTGGCACATTAGGTTTTTAAGAACAAATAGCTTGAAAAAATATAAGGATCACCGAACCAATTTAAAACATTTTTCCTGCAGTAGTTTAAAATTACGTCGAGGCTCGTGGCTGTAAAAAAAAAGAAAAAAACGAACATTTTCACAATATCAAAGTTTCTGTTACACCATAAACCACATTTCCTTAGGTAAAATCTCTCAATTCTGTGTTTTATCTTGAGACGTAATTCTGGATTAATAATTTCTGATTTGTCGAATTTCTTTTTCCCATTAGCCGTGACTAAAAGGACAAGTAGTAGTGAATATTCTGAAACAACTCGACTGATAGCATCGGTTTTGGAGGTGGGTCCATTCTCTTTTAATCTTATGATGGCTGAATAAGCGTATTTCTCGGCGAAAACGCAGAATATTCAACTTCTTCAAGTGTTCTCAAAGTTGATTGTAAAACACATTATATTATATTCAGAACTAAGAAGACACTTGTGAGGGTGAAAATGTCACATTTATGAAGGATAACAAGAAGTCGACTAACACGTTAAGGGAGCTGGCACCGTATGTTTTTAAGAACAAATAGTTTGAAAGAATGTGAGGATCTCGGAACCAATTTAAAAACTTCATTTTTTTTTCTCCAGCAGTAGTTTAAAATTACGTCGAGCCTCGTGGCTGTATTAAAAAAAATAAAAAAAAATAAACGAACATTTTCATATTATCAAGGTTTCTTTTACACCATAAACCACATTTTCTTAGGAAATAACTCTTAATTCTGTGATTCCTCTTGAGACGGAATTCTGGATTATTAACTTCGGTTTTGTCGATTTTTTTTCCCCCTTTCGCCGTGACTTCAAGGACAAGAATTAGTGCAAATTGTGAAATAGTTCCGGCTGATAGCATCCGTTTTGGATGTAGGTCCATTCTTTTTTCATCTAAAGATGGCTGAATAAGCGAATTTCTTGGCGATAACGCAGAATATGCAATTTCCTCAAGTGTTCTCAAAGTTGATTGTAAAGCACATTATTTTATATTTAGGACTAAGAAGTCACTTCTGAAGGCGAAAATGTTACATTTATGAAGGATAACAAGACGTCGACTAACACGTAAAGAGAGCTGTCATCTTAGTTTTTTAAGAACAAATAGCTTGAAACATTGTGAGGATCAAGAACCAATTTAAAAACATTTTTCTTTCCGCAGCAGTAGCTTAAAATTATGTCGAGCCTCGAGGCGAAAAAAAAAAAACCATTTCACAATATCAAGCTTTCTGTTACACTATGAAGCACATTTCCTTAGGGAAAATCTCCCAATTCTGTGATTCCTAATGAGACGGAATTCTGGATTATTAACTTTTGATCTGTCGATTTTTTTCCCCCTTAGCGGTGACTTTAATGACAAGATGTTGTGCAAATTGTGAAATAGTTCCGGCTGATAGCATCCGTTTTGGAGGTAGGTCCATTCTCTTTTAATTGGCTGAATAAACGTATTTCTCTGCAAAAACGCTGAATATGCAACTTCCTCAAGTGTTCTCAAAGTTAATTGTAAAACACATTATATTATATTTAGAACTAAGAAGACAATTGCCAGGGTGAAAATGTTACATTTATGAAGGATAACAAGAAGTCGACTAACACGTAAAGTGAGCTGGCATCTTTGGTTTTTAAGAACAAATAGCTTGAAACATTGTGTGGATCATCGAATCAATTTAAAAACCATTTTTTTTTTTTCTAGAGCAGTAGTTTAAAATTACGACGAGCCTCGAGGCGAAGAAAAAAAAATCACAATATCAAGGTTTCTGTTACATCATAAACCACATTTCCTTAGGTAAAATCTCTGAATTCTGTGATTCCTCATGAGACGGAATTCTGGGTTATTAACTTCTGATTTGTCGAATTTTTTTTCCTCTTAGTCGTGACTTCAAGGACAAGAAGTAGTGCGAATTTTGAAATAGTTCCGGATAATAGCATCCGTTTTGGAGGTAGGTCCATTCGCTTTTAATCTAATGATGGCTGAATAAGCGTATTTCTCGGCGAAAACGGTGAATATTCAACTTCCTCAAGTGTTCTCAAAGCTGACTGTAAAACTCATTATATTATACTCAGAACTAAGAAGGCACTTGTGAGAGTGAAAATGTCACATTTATGAAGGATAACAAAAAGTCGACTGACACGTAAAGAGAGCTGCCACCTTAGGTTTTTAAGAACAAATTGCTTGAAAGAATGTGAGGATCACCGAACCAATTTTAAAAACTCATTTTTTTTCTCCAGCAGTAGTATAAAATTACGTCGATCCTCGTGGATAAAAAAAAAAAACATTTTCACAATATAAAGGTTTCTGTTACACTATAAACCACATTTCCTTAGGTAAAATCTCTCAATTCTGTGATTCCTCTTGAGACGGAATTTTGGATTATTAACTTCTGATTTGTCGATTATTTTTTTCCCTTAGCCGTGACTTCAAGAACAAGAAGTAGTAAAAATTGGGAAAAAAATCCGGCTGATAGCATCCGTTTTGGAGGTAGGTCCATTCTCTTTTAACCTAATGATGGCTGAATAAGCGTATTTCTCAGCGAGAACGCTGAATATGCAACTTCGTCAAGTGTTCTCAAAGTTGATTGTAAAACACATTATATTATATACAGAACTATGAAGACACTTGTGAGGGTGAAAATGTTACATAAATGAAGGATAACAAGAAGTCGACTGACACATAAAGAGAGCTGGCACCATATGTTTTTAAGAACAAATAGCTTGAAAGAATATGACGATCACAGAACCAATTTAAATATTCATTTATTTTTTCTCCAGCAGTAGTTTAAAATTGCGTCGAGGCTCGTTTCTGTATAAAAAAAAAAAAAATCATTATCAAGGTTTCTGTTACACCATAAACAACATTTCCTTAGGTAAAATCTATCAACTCTCTGAACCCTTTTGAAAAAAAAATCTAGATTATTAAATTCGGATTTCTCGATTTTTTTTCCCCTCAGCCGTAACATCAGTCACAAAAAGTAGTGCAAATTGTGAAATAGTTCCGGCTGATAACATCCCTTTTGGAGGTAGGTCCATTGTCTGTTCATCTAATGATGGCTGAATAAGCGTATTTCTCGTCAAAAACGCTGAATATGCAACTTCCTCAAGTGTTCGTAAAGTTTACTTTAAAACACATTACATTATATTCAAAACTAAGAAGACACATGTGAGGGTGAAAATGTTACATTTATGAAGGATAATAAGAAGTTTAACTAACACGTAAAGTGAGCTAGCATCTTTCGTTTTTAAGAACCAAATAGCTTGAAACATTGTGTGGATCACCGAACCAATTTAAAAACCATTTTTTTTTTTCTGCAGGAGTAGTTTAAAATTACGTCGAGCCTAGAGTCGAAGAAAAAAAATCACAATATAAAGGTTTCTGTTACACCATAAACCACATTTCCTTAGGCAAAATCTCTCAATTCTGTAATTCTTCTTGAGACGGAATTATGGATTATTAACTTCTGATTTGTCGATTTTTTTCCCCCTTAGCCATGACTTCAAGGACAAGAAGTAGCGCAAATTGTGAAATAGTTCCGGCTGATAGCATCCGTTTTGGAGGTAGGTTCATTCTCTTTTAATATAATGGTGGCTGAATTAGCGTATTTCTCGGCGAGAACGCTGAATATGCAACTTCCTCAAGTGTTCTCAAAGTTGATTGTAAACACATTATATTACATTCAGAAGTAAGAAGACACTTGTGTGGGCGAAAATGTCACATTTATGAAGGATAACAAGAAGTCGACTGACACATAAAGAGAGCTGGCACGTTAGGTTTTTAAGAACAAATAGCTTGAAAGAATGTGAGGATCACCGAACCAATTTAAAACTTTTTTTTTTCTACAGTAGTTTAAAATTACGTCGAGCCTCGTGGCTCTAA
>JAGKTI010005416.1:0-18625 GCA_018397915.1 Birgus latro | reverse complement strand
AAAATGTCACATTTATGAAGGATAACAAGAAGTCGACTGACACATAAAGAGAGCTGGCACGTTAGGTTTTTAAGAACAAATAGCTTGAAAGAATGTGAGGATCACCGAACCAATTTAAAACTTTTTTTTTTCTACAGTAGTTTAAAATTACGTCGAGCCTCGTGGCTCTAAAAAAAAAAAAAAAAAAAATCACAATATTAAAGCTTTTGTTACAACATAAACCACATTTCCTTAGGTAAAATCTCTCAATTCTGTGATTCCTCTTGAGACGGAATTCTGGATTATGAACTTCTGATTTTTCGATTATTTTTTTTTCCTTAGCCGTGACTTCAAGGACAAGAAGTAGTGCAAATTATGAAAAAGTTCCGGCTGATAGCATCCGTTTTGGAGGTAAGTCCATTCTCTTTTAACCTAATGAAGGCTAAATAAGTGTATTTCTCGGCGAAAGCGAAGAATATTCAACTTCAAGTGTTCTCAAAGTTGATTGTAAAACACATTATATTATATTCAGAACTAAGAAGAATCGTGCGAGGGTGAAAATGTTGCATTTATGAAGGATAACCAGAAATCGACTGACACGTAAAGTGAGCTGGCACCTTAGGTTTTTAAGAACAAACAGCTTGAAAGAATGTGAGGATCACCGAACCAATTAAAAAAAAAAAAAATCTTTTTTTTTTTCCAGCGTAGTTTAAAAATTATTCCAGTCTGGTTGCTGTATTTAAAAAAAAAAAAACATTTTTACAATATCAAGGATTCTGTTAAACCATAAACCACATTTCCTTAGGTAAAATCTCTTAATTCTTTGACTCCTCTCGAGACGCAATTCTGGATTCCTAACTTCGTATTTGTCGATTTTATTTTACCCTAAACCGTGACTTCAATGACAAGAAGTAGTGCAAATTGTGAAATAGTTCCGGCTGATAGCATTCGTTTTGGAGGTAGGTCCATTCTCTTTTAATCTAATAATGGCTGAATATGCGTATTTCTCGGCGAAAACGCTGAATATGCAATTTCCTCAAGTGTTCTCAAATTTGATTGCAAAACACATTATTTTATATTCATAACTAAGAAGACACTTGTGAGGGTGAAAATATCACATTTATGAAAGATAACAAGAAGTCGACTGACACGTAAAGAGAGCTGGCACCTTAGGTTTTTAAGAACAAATAGCTTGAAAGAATGTAAGTATCACGAACTAATTTAAAACTTTTTTTCTACAGTAGTTTAAAATTACGTCGCGCCTCGTGGCTGTAAAAAAAAAAAAAAAACGAACATTTTCACTATGTCAAAGTTTCTTTTACACCATAAACCACATTTCCTTAAGTAAAATCTCTCAATTCTGAGATTCCTCTTGCGACGGAATTCTGGATTATTAACTTCTGATTTGTCGATTTTCTTTTTCCCTAAGCCGTGACTTCAAGGACAAGAAGTAGTGAAAATTCTGAAATAGCTCCGGCTGATAGCATGGGTTTTGGAGTTGGGTCCATTCTCTTTTAATCTTATGATGGCTGAATAAGCGTATTTCTCGGCGAGAACGCAGAGTATTCAACTTCTTCAAGTGTTCTCAAAGTTGATTGTAAAACACATTATATTATATTCAGAACTAAGAAAACACTTGTGTGGGTGAAAATGTCACATTTATGAAGGATAACAAGGAGTCGACTGACAAGTTAAGAGAGCTGGCACCTTATGTTTTTTAAGAACAAATAGCTTGAAAGAATGTGAGGATCACGGAACCAATTTAAAAACTTCATTTTTTTTTTCTCCAGCAGTAGTTTAAAATTACGTCGAGCCTCGTGGCTGTATTTTAAAAAATAATAATAATAAAACGAACATTTTCACAATATCAAGGTTTCTGTTACACCATAAAGCACATTTCCTTAGGTAAAATTTCTCAAATCTGTGATTCCTCTTGTGACGAAATTCTGGATTATTAACTTCTGATTTGTCGATTTTCTTTTTCATTAGCCGTGACATCAAGGACAAGAAGCAGTGAAAATTGTGAAATAGTTCCGGTTGATAGCATCCGTTTTGGAGGTGGGTCCATTCTCTTTTAATCTTATGATGACTGAATAAGCGAATTTTCGGCGAAAACGCTGAATTTGCAACTTCCTCAAGTGTTCTCAAAGTTGACTGTGAAACACATTATATTATATTCAGAACTAAGAAGACACCTGTGAGGGTAAAAATGTCATATTTATGAAGGATAGACAGAAGTCGACTGACAGGTTAAGAGAGCTGGCACTTTAGGTTTTTAAGAACAAATAGCTTCAAAGAATGAGAGGATCACCGATCCAATTTAAAAACATTATTTTTTTTTCTCCAGCAGTAGTTTAAAATTACGTCGAGCCTAGTGGCTGTATTAAAAAAAATAATAATAAAATTAAATGAAACGAACATTTTTTATTATCAAGGTTTCTGTTACACCATAAACCACATTTCCTTAGGTAAATACTCTTAATTCTGTGATTCATCTTGAGACGGAAATCTGGAATATTAACTTCGTATTTGTCGATTTTTTTTTCCCTCTAGCCGTGACTTCATGGACAAGAATTAGTGCAAATTGTGAAATATTTCCGGCTGATAGCATCCGTTTTGGAGGTAGGTCCATTCTTTTTTAATCTGATAATGGTTGAATAAGCGTATTTCTCGGCGATAATGCAGAATTTGCAGTTTCCTCAAGGGTTCTCAAAGTTGATCGTAAAACACATTATTTTATATTTAGAACTAAGAAGTCAATTGTGAGAGTGAAAATGTTACATTTATGAAGGATAACGAGACGTCCACTAACACGTAAAGAGAGCTGTCATCTTAGTTTTTTAAGAACAAATAGCTTGAAACATTGTGAGGATCAAGTTTAAAATTATGTCGAGCCTCGAGGCGAAAAAAAAAAAAACATTTTCACAATATCAAGGTTTCTGTTACACCATACACCACATTTCCTTAGGGAAAATCTCCTAGATCTGTGATTCCTCTTCAGACGGAATTCTGGAATATTAACTTCTGATCTGTCGATTTTTTTCCCCCTTAGCCGAGACTTCAGTGACAAGATGTAGTGCAAATTGTGAAATAGTTCCGGCTGATAGCATCCGTTATGGACGTAGGTAAATTCTCTTTTAATCTAGTGATTGCTGAATAAGCGAATTTCTCGGCAAAAACGCTGAATATGCAACTTCCTCAAGTGTTCTCAAAGTTAATTGTAAATCACATTATATTATATTCAGAACTAAGAAGACACTTGTGAGGGTGAACATGTTACATTTATGAAGGATAACAAGAAGTCGACTAACACGTAAAGTGAGCTGGCATCTTTGGTTTTTAAGAACAAATAGCTTGAAACAATGTGTGGATCATCGAACCAATTTAAAAACCATTTTTTTTTTCTGCAGTAGTAGTTTAATGTTACGTCGAACCTCGAGCCGAAGAAAAAAAAATCACAATATCAAGGTTTCTGTTACACCATAAACCACATATCCTTAGGTAAAATCTCTCAATTCTGTGATTCCTCTTGAGACGGAATTCTGGATTATTAACTTCTGATTTGACAAATAAGGGGTGGGTATAGAAAAAAATAATCTTATAGCCAGTACTAAATCGTACTTTCTCCTTTTCAGTTTACACTATGATAATTTCTATTCTCCTTTAACGATTTTCTATAAAATGTCCACACCAGTTTTTCAATGCTGCGTGGTGTTTTTTCTGACTTTTTCCTACTGGCTTCGGCTGGAGGGTTTGGAGGACGGGGGAGAGCCTTCTTCCTTGCTGTCCTTATCTCATCATAGAAGTTCAGTTACTTTTCTAGGAGCTGCATAGCATAGGCCAATCAGCCTACTGCAGTTATCCTCTATATCTTATCTTCTTATGTTCTTAAGTACCTAAGTGATTCTGTAGTCAAAGGCATTTTGCACGTACACAATATACTAACATAATATATGACACTTCATTCTCCTTCCCTTACTTTCTGTTTGTCTCAACACTAATCACAAACAATAGCTCTACCTGCGACCTATCCTGTCCTTGACTATTCAATAACACCTGTCCAGGTAGGTGGTGCCAATATTGCGTTCTTTAGTTTATACTTCTGACAGTGTATGCCTCATATGGATAAGATTTTGTTTTATGGAGAACGAGGTGCGCAAGTTTTTGTGCACAAAATCATTACTAGCAGAAGTCGCTCCACAAAGTGTCTGTGTGCCTAGAAAATTATTTCATCGGTAACACAAGACCTACTGATGCGGCATTAGTGTCCCATCTTGCCTTAGCACATACAAATTATCCTTCCCATTGCATGCACTTCACTACCTCTTTCACATCAAAAGTGAGGCAAGATGGAGTGGCAGGAATGTTGTTTAGACTGTTAGCCAGTGGCTATGGCGGGCCTTTGCCTGCTGCCGGCCCACCAAGTCGGAGAGAGAAGAAAGGAGGGAGAGGGAAAGGTGATTGAGGGGAGGGGGGTGCTTTCCAGTCCTTTCGTTCGGAAATTTGACAAGAGCTTTAAAAAAAAAAAATCTAGATAGACAACGTGAGAGTTTGCACTTTGGTCAGGAGAGATGAAGAGTAGAGACTTTTTTGAAATAGTGTTTTTTTTTTTAGCTCATGTCAGTTTCCTAAGGAAAAGATTCTTATAATGAAAATGACGTGATCTTGTTTTTATGACATTATATTTTATATATAAAGATCAAGGTGTGTGTGTGTGTGTGTGTGTGTGTGTGTGTGTGTGTGTGTGTGTGTGAGAGAGAGATAGAGAGAGAGAGAGAGAGAGAGAGAGAGAGAGAGAGAGAGAGAGAGATTTACTTGTGTTTCTGACGACGGTTAAAATATCGATCACCAAGGGATTGGGGCGGGTAGCATTAGGTCACGCAGTTTAGGCAGATTAGGGATACATTATTTCATCATCAAAGGATCAAGTTGGTACTGTCTTGCTCTAACATTAATATTTGTTCAATTCTCCGTATATATGGATTCTCTTCAACTGTCTACACCACACTACATGCGCGTAAGATATCACACCTATTTCACACTCCCTTTTGGCAATGGCCGCTGCAATTTTACGATCCAAAGAGATGGTAGCTTGGATTACCACCACCGGCAGGGTAGGGCTGGCAGCAGAGGGTCCTCCCTGTTGCCATCAAGCGACTGTACCAGCAGCAACTGTTGCAGGTTCCAGTCTTGCTCTTCAGCGGAAAAGTGAAGCTGCTCCCTTATTCTTTACCAATATCCGTGGCCTTTCCGCCAGTATAAATTCAGTTCACTTTTCCTACTGTCCATATTCCCTCTTGCCCTATTCCTCACAGAACCATAAATCTCATCCTCATCTGAAATATCCCCATTTAATTCTCCAGGTTACCATCTCCTCACTAACATCCGTAACAAGGGCGGCACCTGTTGTTATATAAAATCTCAATATGCAGTTGATACTATTTTAGACTTCACTTCACCCAATTTTTATTATTCGTTGTATAAACTAAACTATCTAAATATTACCAAATATATCTGTGCAGTCTATCTCTCCCCAGTGCCCCTTAAGAACCAAGTGTATTTGACTCCATATCTATACAGCTGACTAGCCTTAACCTTGCCCTTAGTACCGAAATAACTATTTTGGGTGATTTTAACGTACGAGTACATAATGCTGAATGGTTATTGCATTCTGCCGGGACCGATGATGCTGGTCTAGAGTGCGAGCTGCTTGCAGAATCGTTTAATCTCACGCAGAGGAGTAGACTGTAGGACCAGCCGAGCAGTGCAGTACTCCCAAGGTGGATGGAAGGCTGATGACAGGGAGAGCTAGAGCTCCCGTTTCATCAGCCCTCAGGACTTGTTCCTGACCATCCCTCTTAGCTGAACTTTTCAGTGTCTCAGTAACACAGAGAGTGGGCCAGCATGCTCTCCAATACAAGTTTCTCTAACTGTCACCACCAAACTACATGCAAGCTACACACTACACTTCCTTTTCAAAATTTAAGAAAAAAAAATGGTGCACGTGAACTATGCCTCGGTGTCCCCATGGGGGGGGGGGCATAAATGCCCCTACCATCCGCCCCTCACCCAGTGACAACTTACGGAGCTGCCTGGAACCACTGTCTGACTCACTCCTTCATTTCGGTAACATTCGCAGCCTTTCCTCTAACTTCGCTCTGTTGAGCACCACCTCTTCTCCTCTAAACCTCAACTTCTCTTTCTCTCTGAGACTCAGCTGTTTGAGGCAACTGATAGCGAACCCTTTTCTGTATCCTCCTACTTTCTCTATTCTCATTTCAATGACAAAGATGGCTGTTGCGCATATGTAAGCAACGACCTATCTTGCTCTCGTGTTCCTGAACTTGATTCGTCTGAATTCTCTACTCTCTCGCTTCGGCTTTTCTATCATTCTCTAACTAAATATATCTATGCTGTTTACTTATCTCCTACTTCTACTGACTATCAAAAATTCTTTGACTATCTTACTTCTACGATAGAACACCTTCTATCCTTTTCTCCTTTTTCTGAAATCTCCATTCCAAGATATTTCAATGTTCACCACCACCTTTGGCTCTCCTCTCCTTTCACTGATCCACCTGGTGAACAAGCCTACATCTTTTCTATCCTTAATGACCTAGAGCAGCTTGTACAGCACCCTTCCCGTATCCTTGACCGCCTTGGAGAGAGCTCCAACATACTTGAGCTTCTCCTAACAACTAATCCTTCTGCTTACACTGTTAATCTTTTCTCTCCATTGGGCTCCTCCGATCATAACCTTATTACCTTAACCTGTCCTATCGCTTCGCTACGGCCTGTGGACCCTCCAGAGAAACGCCGCCTGTGGCACTTTGGAGCTGCAGACTGGGAGGCCCTCAGGCAGTACATCTTTGATTTTCCTTGGAATGATTATTGTTTCCATGCCCGGAAGCCATCTGAGTGTGCCTTGCGCGTTACGGTTGTTATTCTCTCGGGCATGGAAGCATATTTTCCTTTCTAATATCCTCTGACTAATGCAATAAAGCCTTGGTTTAATCACGATTGTTCTAATGCCGTCCGCAAAAACGAGATGGCATGTAAAAGGTACCGGAGCCAACCCTCCCCTGAATCACATCTTTTAATATATCTGCCCGGAATCGTGCTAAGTTTCTTCTCCGCTCTGATGAAAATAATTTCATCGATGCTAAATGTTCCCAACTCTCTAAATCGAATTCTTCTCGCTCCTTCTGGCACCTTGCCAAAAATACTTCTAACAGCTTTACCTCATCATCCTTCCCTCCTCTTTTCTACTCTGATGGCTCTGTAGCTATTTCTTCTACTGATAAAGCAGATCTCTTCGCTCAGACTTTCTCCTCCAATTCCACCTTAGACGATTCCGGTGCTGTTCCTCCATCACTTCCCCCCTCTGACTTCCTCATGACTGACATTAAAATTTCTTCAGCTGATGTATTTTCTGCCATCACTGGCCTCAATACTAACAAGGCATATGGGCCTGAAGGAGTCCCTCCTGTTGTTCTCAAAAACTGTGCTTTTGTGCTTACACCCTGCCTAGGTAAATTCTTTCACCTTTGTCCATCTACTTGTACCATTTCTTCTTGCTGGAAGTTTGCTCTCATTCAGCCAGTCCCAAAGAAGGGTGACCATTCCCAACCCTCTAACTATCGTCCAATTGCTTTAACATCCAGTTTCTGAAAAGTTTTCGAGTCAATTCTTAACAGAAAAATCTTTAAGCATCTTTCCTGTCACAACATTCTTTCTGATCGTCAGTATGGGTTCCGTCAGGGACGCTCCGCTGGCGATCTTCTCACCTACCTTTCAGACTCCTGGTCATCCTCCTTTCAGGACTTTGGTGAAAGCTTTTCCATTCCACTTGACATCTCAAAGGCTTTCGATCGAGTCTGGCATAAATCTTTAATTTCCAAACTGCCCTCCTACGGTTTCCATCCTTCTCTGTGCCTTCATCTCTTGCTTCCTTTTTTGTCGTTCTATAGCCGCTGCTGTAGACGGCCATCGTTCTTCTCCTAGACCTGTGAACAGTGGTGTTCCTCAGGGCTCTGTCCTATCACCAACTTTCTTCCTTTTATTCATCATTGACCTTCTAAGCAGCTATGTATCCCTATCCACTCATATGCTGCTGATTCCACCGTTCATCTCTCCATTCGGTTTCCACAACGTCCATCTCAGCAGTTACTTCAACAAAATAGGGATGAGGCTATGGCATACTTAAATGTCTAACTTGGCTCATGTCTCTGATTGGGGTAAAAAAAATCTTTTTATTTTTAATGCACCAAAAACTCAGATCTTACATTTATCAACCCGACAAAGTTTCCCTCAGGATTACCCACTAATGTTTAATAACGTCCAGCTCAGTCCTGCATCATCCTTGGACATGCTTGGGGTTTCTTTCTCTTGGAATCTGTCTTGGAAAGAACATATTATATCTCTTGTGAAATCTGCTACCAAGAGATTAGGTGTGCTAAGCAGATTCCGAACTTTCTTTACCCCTGCACAGTTGTTGACCTTGTACACGGGTTTTATTTGCAAGTGTATGGAGTTCAACTCTCATGTGTCGGGAGGTTCCCCACATGTACCTCTTCGTAATCGGGCGGAGTCAAAGGCTTTTCGTCTCATTAACTCTCCTACGCTTACTGATTCCCTTCAACCTTTGTCTCTTCGCCGCAGTGTTGCATCTTTATCTCTCTTCTATCGCTACTTCAACGGTCACTGTTCCCCTGAACTGTCAGCTTGCATCCCTCCACCTCTACGACGGGCACGAAGTACCCGTCAAGCAACAAACTCTAATCCCTTTTCTGTCTAACTCTCTAATGCAAGGGTTAACCGTTACTCCCAGTCCTTCATTTATGCAACTGGTCAACTCTGGAACTGTCTTACTCTGTCTGTATTCCCTGCTTCCTATGATTTCCAGTCTTTCAAACGCAGTGTGTCCAGGCATTTCGAAATGAACGGATCTTATATTTGGCTCTCTTTTGTATTGTTTTCCCTTTTTCTTGGAGGGAACAGTAAGTGGGCCCATGGCCTTTGATTAATTATTCGTTGTATAAAAAAAACGCTGGTAAAGCAACCAACCAGAGTACCAGATAATCCTGACCATAATGGCAAGCTTTTGGATCTACTCCTGACAATTAATCCAGATCAGTACATGATAGAGGTACTATCACCCCTCGGATCTTGTGACCACAATCTCATCAAAACCTCATTAGTTAGCCCCCCAAATGCTCCCCGTTCTGAACCTGTCTGATATCTCTATTTCTCAACTAAGTACCTCCATCTCCATTAATTGTGACTTATCTATGATCAGTGATTGAAGACAAAACAACCTTGTCTCATTTAATGCTCGTAAAACCAAATACTGTATATACAGTTTACTAATAGACAGATATTGCCAGATTCGTATATTACCTTCAGTGTTACTAAAATTCCCATCCCCAGATGTATTGAAATTCTCGGCGTCTCACTTAACTGTACCCTTAGCTGGACTTCTCATGTCAGATCACTTTCTAAAACCTCCTCAAAGAAACTTGGATTATTGTACAGAGTCTGTAGCTACATCACTGACGAGCAGTTAGCTAAAATTTATAAGAGTCATGTGCGCTCTCAGCTCAAATATTGCTCACCCTTGTGAAATGGATGTGGAGTGGTTGCATTAAAACAACTTGACAAAATTCAGAACAAAGCTGTTGGAATTATTAATAACCCTACCATTACAAATAAATTATCTCCCCTACAAGCAAGAAGGAATATATCCTCCCCTGCATTATTTTACAGGTATTTTTATGGTAAATGCTCAGACGATGTTGCGTCCATTGTGCCACCTCTCCATGCCTTACCTCGTGCTACACGGGCATCTGGCAGCGCTCATGACTGGATTGTCACACAGCCATATTGCAGAACTTCCGCCTATCGGAATTCTTTTTTTTCTCCGAACTGCATCTTAGTGTAATTTGCTTCCCCAGAATTGTTTCTCTCCAAACTGCATCCCATAGGTGGTCAAGTCCAACTGTTACAGATATTTCATGAATGGAGGCACCAGTAATCTAGTGTATGGATTTTTTTTTATTGTTTTTATTCATTTGTTTTTCCTTCCTCTGTTCTGCTACCCAAAAAAAAAAAATCATTTGTACAACAATTTTCCTTCATTCCAGTTCACTGTCTGGTTATTCCTACTTTCCTTATTTCTTCTTCATTCTCTGTCTCTGTCTGTCTGTCTGTCTGTCTGTCTGTCTCTCTCTCTCTCTCTCTCTCTCTCTCTCTCTCTCCAGATATATACAACTCGTGCGATTATATACTATTCCCTTTTTATATACTATTCCCTTTTTATGTTCAGTATTTGTACCGAGCGAAAAATAAAGAACAGAATTAGGTACATTAAAGTAAAAAAGCAAAGTAAAAAAAAATTATTACCAATAAGAGAACATAATCCATACATCAATACAATACAAAGTAAGAAGCGGATCAGTTATTAATTATGCTGCCCTCACAATCATTGGACTCAGTAAGAACCAGCAAACTCGTCTTGAAGTTGCTCAGAATCAGTGTGCCCGTGTACTGTTGGGAACACCCAGATGGACACTGACTGACAATGCCCGAGTAGAGTGCCAGCTTACAACTCTGTATCAGAGGGCTCAGCGACTGTGTGACAACTTTGTTGCAAAGGTACTACGGTCACCAGAAGACAGCAGATTCTGACAGAAATTAGTCTCTTCACTTCAGCAAGGGCAAGAAATGCTTCCTCTAAACAAATGGTCAGGTAGAGCATTGAAAACTCTCTGGACATTTGACTTAGCAACAACACTATTACAGAAGGGGCCTGATGGACCCAGCCCTCGATACACACCGCCACCACCATGGGCACCACCTCCTGCCACGTACAGCATCGTGCCTGGCCCACATCGAAGTTTGAGCGAAGCAGCCCTTAGACAGAAGGCACTTCAACACATAGCAACTCTCCCAACAAACGATACCTCCATATATTTCACTGATGGCTCAGTTGACGACAAATCTAAAAGAGCAGGAGCCGCTTTCATTGCTGATTCCCTCCCTCCCATTAAAATATCAATCACGGGATGTTGCAGCTCACTTCAGGCAGAAGCTGTGGCCATTCAGCATGCACTAGCTCACGCACTCACTACCCACCAGAAACACGTGATCATCAATACAGACTCACTCTCCCTCATCTATGCCCTCCAGCAGACACCCCATAAAGATAACATCTCACTCATTACAGATATATTGGCACAGCTGATTCAGCTTCAAGAACAAGGAAGACAAATCATCATTAACTGGGTCCCTGGCCATGTGAATATAGCAGGAAACGAAATTGTTGATAAGGCGGCCAGAGCAGCCTGCACCCAACCTAATCCCGACTTTTCCATAAACTTACACCCCAGCAGAGCTAAACTGAAGGAGGACGTAAAGCAGAAGGAGAGAAAACACTTACTTACCACACACAAGACAACTTCACAGCACTCAGTTTCTGCCAAGTGGTACAGGACCGTCACTCAGTATAACCCGCCAGCTCTCAACACCTCCACTACCAGGGCTGAAGAGCAACACTTATTTAGAATTCGACTGGGTTGGATGTGTAGATGGGAGCGATGTGAACACCCAGCGGAGCCATGCGCACACTGTAACACCCCAGCCACCAGCCTTGATCACTGGCTCCTTACCTGCCCCGCCACTGCCTTCCTTCGCAGGGGACCCAACACCACTGCCGAGGGCATCGCACTTCGTCTGATTCAAGGCTGGACCACCTACATTAAGGAACAGGTGGCTCTCCACCCACCACCATGCTAACCTACACTCAACACGTACGACACTATGATACGCCAAAACACTCTAATAACAACATAATATTGTCACTGTAGTTGTACACTATAATGATGATGATGCTGTAGTGATTATAATGATTTATTATTATTATTATTATTATTATTATTATTATTATTACTATTACTGTTGTTAGTGCTGTGAATATTTTTTATCATCATCATCATTATTATTTTTATTATATGTATTATTATTATCATTTAATAGTACTACTTATTATAAATACCAATATTATTATTATTATTATTATTATTATGATTATGATTATTATTATTATTGTTATTGTTGTTATTGCTGCTGCTGCTGCCTCGGCTATTGTATTAGCTTAGTTAGCTAGTGAGGCGTTATGCCCATTGTGCACATTACATATTTGTCAATCATAATCTGTACCTGCCATGTACAGCACTATACTGTAACACCACCATGTCCAGCGGCGCCTTGTGGTGCCTGTAGTTAATAAAGCTACAAACCTTGAAAAAAAAATTAAAAAAAAAAGGCACGGTCTCCCGAGCCGGAGCTCCTTGGCAGACATGATAGTGGTTATATTGTTTCTTAGATTTAGTGCAGGCAAACACACAAATCTAATATCCTATATTATATATACATACGCACATATTACATATTACACATTACATATGCTTGCATTCATATACACATATATAGATATGCACATACACACACACACTGTACATACATATATACATACGTAATTACTCTAGCACTACCAAGAAATTACGACCATTGTAGAGTAAATAAATAACCTTTAATTTTCCTTTTAAATGAAGATCTATTACATGAATTAATAAGATCCTTTATATTTGCAGGAAGAGAGTTCCATAACTGAGCACAGGTTCAAAATATGCTATTTTTAAAAAGAATTGTCCGAAGTTGTGGACATATGAGATTAATGTTATTCCCTCTAGTATTGTGAATAGTGTTTACTAATGTAAAAACTTTATTTCCTGAGCAGTCTTTGATATCATTGAAAACAAATAACAAAAGAAAATATTTATGAACAAATTGAAGCTTGAGCAGTTTTGCAGACATAAATATGTTGCCAGTGGAATCAAATTTACCTTTAAAATATATGCATCTCAGAATTTTCTTTTGTGCCACTACTATCCTGTTTAAGAATGACGGCCAGGTACAGCCCCACACAGACACACAGTAGATAAGGTGAGGGTAACATAACGTATAATATATATGCTAATCATAGCTTCAGTGGTAAGCTGATAGCAGATCCTATTCAGTACACCGCACATTTTTGATAGTTTCGTGCATACTGCATTAATGTGACAACTCCAATTTAAATTTTCATCGATATAGATGCCAAGAAACTTTGTGTTGTCAACCCGTTTTATTATTTCACCGTCTAATATTAAAGGAGGCATACTGTTTTACACAGAACGATTTTGGAAGAAAATATAATTAGTTTTGGTCACATTTAACTGTAGTTTATTACATTTAACCCACTCAGCAATTGAATTTAACTCTCTGCTCAAATTAGTGTGTAAGGAGGTAATATTCTTATCTGCTAATAGAAGATTAGTGTCATCAGCATATATAACAAATTTGAAATTGGAGCTTGCACAGGTTATATCATTTATATAGATAAGGAAGAAAATAGGACCCAGATTTGATCCTTGAGGTACTCCTTTGGATATAGATTTAGAAAGAGAATACTTAGAATTACAATAGACTTCTTGCGATCTACTTCTGATATAGTTCTTAAACAGCTGCAGTGGTACACCTCTAATCCCAACATGCTTTAATTTGTCAATTAATATGTGATGGTTCAAGGAATCAAAAGCTTTGGATAAATCATTAAACATCCCTGCAACATACAACTTTACTTCCAAATATTCGTATACATTTTTAACAAACTCTAGAACAGGCGACTCTGTAGATCGATTCCTCCGAAATCCAAATTGACTGTCACTGAGTAAATTATTATTTTCAAGATAGTTAGTAAGACGAATGCAGATGGCTTTTACAATTATTTTATTGAATGCCGGAAGTATTGAAATTGGACGATAGTTGTTCATATCTTCCTTACTACCAGACTTATGCAAGGGAATCACTTTGAACATTTTCGGTTTATCCGGAAAAATCCCTGTGCGAAATGCAAGGTTAATTATAAGCGCAATTGGAGATCAAAGTGTTGTCGAGTTGTGCTTCAATAATTTACGAGGAAATTCATCATAACCAGCAGCCGTAGGTTTTAGTGCTTTTAAGTACTATTCAGTTTCAATATCATTTACAGGAGACAGATACATAGAGGAGTTAGGTGGGTTTTGTATATACTGTTGATATGTGGCTTCGTTGCTTATGTTAGAGGAGGATACGTTTCCATAATTTAAAAAATTGTTGTTGAATGCACTGGCTATATCACTGGAATGGGGTTTTAAGTTAATTGTGTGATTATCCACGGTACTATTGTCTCAGCCAAGTAGAGAATTAATAGTCTTCCATTGAGATTTAGGATTACCTTGGTTGTCTTTTAATATATCCTTGTAATACTTATTTTTAGCAGCCCTCAAAATAGCTGTTAATTTATTTCGGTATGATTTGTATATTTTCCCATATGTTGTTGGCCATTTTTTAGCCAGTGTTTCTAATCTGTGTTTTTCTTTAATACTCTTTTTCAGTGCTAAAGTGATATATGGGGTTTGCACATTCTTATTATATATATTAAAGGATTTTAATGTAAAATCTTTCTGGAATAAGACATGGAAGCTATCCAAAAAATAGTTGTATGCTTCATTTGGGCATCGAGACTCAAGTACACTTAACCAACTTAAATGAGATAGCTCTCTATTGAAATTGTCAATTGAGGCATTTGTTATAATCCTTGCTTGAATATACTTCGGGGCATTTTTCTTTACGTTTTTAAGATTAAACTGGGCAATTATGGGAAAATAATCTGATATATCTGTATATATTATGAAGTTTCCCTTATTTAATTCTGCTATTGAAGTCCAAATATGCTCAATAAGTGTGGCAGTTGTGTCTGTTACTCGAGTAGGTTTCGAAGTGAGAGGTACTAATGAATTAGAATACATCAAGTTTATGAACTCATTCACAAATGCATCTTCATTATGCTTCAAAAGATGGAGATTCCAATCACCGAAAGAAAATTACACTGTTTTATATTTTGTATTAATATTTCTTAATAATTCATTTAGGTTATTTAAAAAAAGCTTCTTATTACCGCTAGGGGGCAAAGAATATTTTTTGTCTGTAACTGCAGTTTCGACACATAAACATTCTATGAAGGGTTCTGATATACACATATCCAGTAAAACAGTTGAACAAAAACAACTGGAAATGTACATTGCAACACCACCCCCATTTCTATTCCTACAATTATTATAGAAATTATATCCAGGAAGGTGATATAATGCAGCGAGATCCGGATCCATCAGCGGGCGGTTGCACCATCGCCTGTTTCACCATCACCAGCAGTTTTACGATATGTGGGTGCACCATCACGTCCTGTCGCACCGGCACGTCCAGTTGCACCATCACTAGTTGCATCATCACGCCCAGATGATCCATCACGACTTGTTGCACCATCGTTAATTGCACCAACACGACCAGTTGTTCCATCACGCCCTGTTGCACTGTCACGTCCAGCTGCACCATCACTAGTTGAACCATCACGTCCAGTTGCACCACCACGTTCTGTCGCATCGCCACGTCCAGTTGCACCATAAAAATTCACCCCATCACGCCCAACTGCACCGTCACGTCCTGTTGCACTGTCACGTCCAGCTGCGCCATCACTAGTTGCACCATCACGTCCAGTCGCACCATCACGTTCTGTCGCATCGTCACGTTCAGTTGCACCATCAATATTCACCCCATCACGCCCAACTGCACCGTCACGTCCTGTTGTACCATTACCAGTTGCACCACTACGTCCAGCAGCACCACCACCATTAGACGCACCGCCATCACCTTCACCATCACCAGGCACCTCACCAGTAGCAATACCATCCCGTCTGACCGGTGTAGATGAGCGTTGTCCCGTTTTTTCTTTGATGATTAACTTGGTGTATTTAAAGAAGGCAATCTTACCCTCAGATCTGGCTTCTTTTAGTAGATGTAACTTATTGTTTTTGATATCCTGAGACGTTTGACACAAATCTTCACTGATGAATATTCTCGAACCTTTTATTTTTCTAGCGCTCCTCATCACTGCTTCACGGTCGCTGAACTTCTCAAAAAGCACAACAATGGAACGAGGGCGCTGGGGAAGAGGCTGCCCTACCCTGTGAGCTCGCTCCAAGGCCATAGGTGAAAGTTGTAGTTTATCCTGTAATAGGTCGGTCACCAAAGTCGTGGTCTGCTGCCACGTCTCGCCACCGGGTTGTTCCTTCACGCCACTGATACGTAAATTGTTGTGGCGTCTATAGTCCTCTTTCTAGTATAAGCGTTGTTATCAATTTGTATTCAAAATTGTTTTTTTGCAGTGCTTTATTTTCTTACTTCAAGTCAGACTCTTCTACCTGAGTAAACTCTAGGCATCTAGTTATGTCACTTAAAGTTGATTCCGGTGTTGTTATTCTTGATTTTAGATGTTCAGTAATGGTATTCATGGCATTGTGATAGGCCCTATCTTGAGACTCTAGAAGAACATTAATTGTGTTGGTATCCATATTTCTTTGCTTCGCAGTTTCAGTAGATCACTATCGGGTTGGAGAATAAATTAGACAGGACTCTGCTAGGCTAGATGTTGCCAGTACCGTGTCAGTCGAATGAATCAAGTGACATTACCAGTGAAGATAAAGAAATGTGCTCCATCCAAAAGTAAATATTTCATATCAGTAATCACCAAGGAAAAAATAGACCTGGTCCCTCAAGCAGCAATTATTTACGATGATAATACGGAAAATATTCCTAGCAAAATAACCATTAGTAAGGAGGTCGTATTGAAAGAAATTAATAAGTTAAAACCTCAGAAATCGCCAGGTCCGGTCGATATATATGCAAAAATTATAAAAGAAACCAAAGAAGATTTACGTCAGCCACTTTTAACGTTATTTAATAATTCTTTAATTTCAGGAGAAGTTCCAGAGACGTGGAAAACCGCAAACGTAGTGCCCATTTTTAAAAAGGATGATAAAGCAGCTGCGACGAATTATTGTCCGATAAGTCTAACGTCAATAGTAGAACAAATGTTCGATTCAGTTTTGGCAAATAAGATTAGAGAACACTTAGAAAGAGTTAATCTTATAAATGAAAGTCAGCACGGATTCAGGCAAGGACGATCCTGCCTCACAAACTTACTGTCATTCTTCTCGGAGGTCTATGAGGCAGTAGATAGCGATAAAGCTTACGATATTATTTATCTTGACTTTAATGGAGCTTGTGATAGGGTCCCACACGAAAGGTTACTTAGAAAGGTTCGAGCACACGGTATAGACGGCGATATCTTAATTTGGATAGAATTCTGGTTAAAAGGACGAAAGCATAGAGTAATAATAAATGGATCTAAGTCAGATTGGGGATTAGTAACTAGCGGTGTACCACAGGGATCAGTACTCAGTCCCTTATTATTTATTATATATATAAATGATCTAGACTTTGGAATCACTAGAAGTATCAGCAAATTTGCCGTCTATACATAAATAGGGCGAATTATTAACTCGACCGACGATTGCCAAAACTTACAAAAGGGCCTCGATATATTGTCCAAATGGTCTATATCTTGGCAAATGGAATTTAACGATTGAAATTATCGATCACCAAGGGATTGGGGCGGGTGACATGAGGTCATGCAATTTAGGCTGATTAGGTATACATTCTACCGTCATCAAAAGATCAAGTTGGTACTGTCCTGCATTAAGATTAATATTATAACAATTCTCTGTATATATGGCTTTTCTTCTTATATTTTTTTCATTTGTACAACATTTTACTTTCATTCCAGTTCACTGTCCGGTAATTCCGGTTCTATCTGTCTGTCTGTTTGTCTCTATGTTTGTTTGTCTGTCTGTCTGTGTCTCCAGGTCTGTGTCTCTGTCCGTCTGTCTGTCTGTCTGTCTGTCTGTGTCTCTCCTCTCTCTCTCTCCCAGGATACATACCATGCGTGCGATTACCATTCCCTCTTCATGTTCTATATTTGCTACCTATGTGACACTTTAGCCAAAGGTATTTTGCACGTACAGACTATAGTAACATTATATGTGACACTCCATTTTCCTTCCCTTGCTTTCTGTTTGTCTCAGCACTTATCACAAATAATTGCTCTACCTGCGACCTATCCAGTCCTTGAGCATTCAACCACACCTGTCCAGGTCGGTGGTGCCAATTTGCGCTCATTAGTTTATACGATGGAAAGTGTATTCTTCATATGTTTAGGATTTTTTTTTTAATGGAGGACGAGGCGTGCAAATTTTTGTGCACAAAATCATTACTAGCAGAAGTCGCTCCATAAAGTGTTTGTGTGTATAAAAAAAATATTACAAGGGTAACACAAGACCTGCTGATGCGGCATTGGTGCCCAATCTTGCCTCAGCATATACATGCTCTCCTTCCCATTGCATGCATGTCACTACCTGTTTCACATCAAAACTAGGGCAGAAGGAGTGGCAGGAGTGTTTACTAAGAATGTCAGCCAGTGGCTAAGGCTGGTCATTGCCTGTTACAGGCCCACCAAGTCGGAGAGAAAGAGAAGTCTCTGGAGCGAACTGTGATTGTGGTGGTGGTGGGGGGCGGCTGAACATACATTTTGTTGAAAAAATATACACGAGTTTGAAAAAAAAAAATCTAGATAGGCAACGTGAAAGTCTGCATTTGGTCAGGAGAGATGAAC
>JAGKTI010005415.1:23469-45160 GCA_018397915.1 Birgus latro | reverse complement strand
TCCAGCAGTAGTTTAAAATTACGTCGAGCCTCGTGGCTGTATGAAAATTTTTTTTTTTTCACAATATCAAGGTTTCCTTTACACCATAAACTACATTTCCTTAGGTAAAATCTTCCAATTCTGTGATTCCTCTTGAGAAGGAATTCTGGATTATTAACTTCGGATTTGTCGATTTTTTATCTATTAGCCGTGACTTCAATGACAAGAAGTAGTGCAAATTGTGAAATAGTTCCGGCTGATAGCATCAGTTTTGGAGGTAGGTCCATTCTCTTTTAATCTAATTATGGCTGAATAAGCGTATTTCTCGGCAAAAACGCTGAATATGCAACTTCATCAAGTGTTCTCAAAGTTAATTGTAAAACATATTATATTATATTCAGAACTAAGAAGACACTTGTGAGGGTGAAAATGTTACATTTATGAAGGATAACAAAGAGCCGACTAACACATAAAGTGAGCTGGCATCTTTGGTTTTTAAGAACAAACACCTTAAAACATTGTGTGGATCACCGAACCAATTTAAAAACCATTTTTTTTTCTGCAGCAGTAGTATAAAATTACGTCAAGCCTCAAAGCGAAGAAAAAAAAAACAATATCAAGATTTCTGTTACACCATACACCACATTTCCTTAAGTAAAATCTTTCAATTCTGTGATTCCTTTTGAGACGGAATTGTGGATTATTAACTTCTGATTTGTCGATTTTTTTTTCCCTAAGCCGTGACTTCAAGGACAAGAAGTAGTGCAAATTGTGAAATAGTTCCTGATAATAGCATCCGTTTTGGAGGTAGGTCCATTCTCTTTTAATTTAATGATGGCTGAATAATCGTATTTCTCGGCAAAAACGCTGAATATGCAACTTCCTCAAGTTTTCTCAAAGTTGATTGTAAAAATCATATTATATTCAGAACTAAGAAGACACCTGTGAGAATAAAAATGTCACATTTATGAAGGATAACAAGAAAACGACTGACACGTAAAGAGAGCTGCTACCTTAGGTTTTTAAGAACAAATAGCTTGAAAAAATGTGAGGATCACCGAATCAATTTAAAAAACTCATTTTTTTTTCTCCAACAGCAGTTTAAAATTACGTTGATCATCGTGGCTAAAAAAAACACACACACACACACACATTTTCTCAATATAAAGGATTCTCTTACACCATGAACCACATTTCCTTAGGTAAAATCTCCCAATTCTGTGATTCCTCTTGAAAAGGAATTCTGGATTATTAACTTCGGAATTGTCGATTTTTTTCTTTTCTCAGCCATGAATTCAATGAAAATAAGTAGTGAAAATTGTGAAAAAGTTCCGGCTGATAGCAACCGTATAGAGAGGTAGGTCCATTCTCATTTAATCTAATTATGGCTGAATAAGCGTATTTCTAGGCAAAAACGCTGAATATGCAACTTCCTCAAGTGTTCTCAAAGTTGATTGTAAAACACATTATATTATATTCAGAACTAAGAAGACACTTGTGAAGGAGAAAAAGTTACATTTATGAAATATAACAAGAAGTCGACTAACACGTAAAGTGAGCTGGCATCTTTGGTTTTTAAGAACAAATAGCTTGAAACATTGTGTTTATCACCGAACCAATATAAAAACCTTTTTTTTTTTTTCTGCACCAGTAGTTTAAAATTACGCTGAGCCTCTACCCGATGCCAAAAAAAAAAAAATCATAATATCAAGGTTTCTGTTACACCATAAACCACATTTCCTTAGGTAAAATCTCTCAATTCTGTGATTCCTCTTGAGACGGAATTCTGGATTATTAACTTCTGATTTGTCGATTCCCCCCCCTTAGCCGTGACTTCAAGGACAAGAAGTAGTGCAAATTGTGAAACACTTCCGGCTGGTGGCATCCGTTTTGGAGGTAGGTCCATTCTCTTTTAATCTAATGGTGGCTGAAAAAGACTATTTCTCGGCGAAAACGCTGAATATTCAACTTCAAGTGTTCTCAAAGTTGACTGTAAAACACATTATATTACATTCATAACTAATTAGACACATGTGAGGGTGAAAATGTCACATTTATGAAGCATAACAAGAAGTCGACTGACACGTAAAGAGAGCTGGCACCTTAGGTTTTTAAGAACAAATAGCTTGAAAGAATGTGAGGATCACCGAACCAATTTAAAACTTCTTTTTTTTCTGCAGAAGATAAAAATTACATCGAGCCTCGTGGCTGTATAAAAAAAAAAAAAAAAAGAACATTTTCACAATATCAAGGATTCTGTTACAATATAAACCACATTTCCTTTGGTAAAATCTCTCAATTCTGTGATTCCTCTTGAGACTGAATTCTGGATTATTAGCTTCTAATTTGTCGATTATTTCCTTCCCTTAGTCGTGACTTCAAGGACAAGTAGTGAAAATTGTCAAATTGTTCCGGCTGATAGAATCCGTTTTGGAGGTGGATCCATTCTCTTTTAATCTTATGATGGCTGAATAACCGTATTTCTCGGCGAAAACGCTGAATATTCAACTTCCTCAAGTGTTCTCAAAGTTGATTGTAAAACACATTATATTATATTCAGAACTAAGAAGACACTTGTGAGGGTGAAAATGTTACATTTATGGAGGATAACAACAAATCGACTGACACCTAAAAAGAGCTGGCATCTTAGGTTTTTAAGAACAAATAGCTTGAAAGAATATGAGGATCACTGAACCAATTTAAAAACCATTTTTTTTTTCTCCAGCAGTAGTTTAAAATTACGTGGATCGTCGTGGCTGTATAAAAAAAAAAATAAACATTTTCACAATATCAAGGTCTCTGTTACACCATAAACCACATTTCTTTAGGTAAAATCTCTCATTTCTGTGATTACTTTTGAGACGGAATTCTGGAATATTAACTTCCGATTTGTCGATTTTTTTCCCCTTAGCCGTGAATTCAATGACAAGAAGTAGTGCAAACTGTGAAAAAGTTCCGGCTCATAGCATCCGTTTTGGAGGTAGGACCATTCTCTTTTAATCTAATGATGGCTGAATAAGCGTATTTCTCGGCGAAAACGCTGAATATGCAACTTCCTCAAGCGTTCTCAAAGTTGATTGGAAAACATATTTTATATTCAGAACTAAGAGACACTTGTGAGGGTGAAAATGTCACATTTATGAAAGATAACAAGAAGTCGACTGAGACGTGAAGAGAGCTATCACCTTATGTTTTTAAGAACAAATAGCTTGAAAGAATGTGAGGATCACCGAAATAATTTAAAAATTATTTTTTTTTCTGCAGCAGTACTTTAAAATTACGTCCATCCTCGTGGCTGTATAAAAAAAAAAAAAACGAACATTTTCACAATGTCAAGATTTCTGTTACACAATAAACCACATTTCCGTAGGTAAAATCTCTCAATTCTGTGATTCATTTGAGACGGATTTCTGGATTATTAACTTCGGTTTTGTCGATTTTTTTTTCCCCTCAGCCGTGAATTCAGTGACAAGAAATAGTGCAAATTGTGAAATAGTTCCGGCTGATCGCACCCGATTTGGAGGTAGGTCCATTCTCTTTTAATCTAATGATGGCTGAATATGCGTATTTCTCGGCAAAAACGCTGAATATGCAACTTCCTCAAGTGTTCTCAAAGTTGATTGTAAAACATATTATGTTATATTCAGAACTAAGAAGACAATTGTGAGGGTGAAAATGTTGCATTTATGAAGCATAAGAAGAAGTCTACTCACACGTAGCCTATATTGAGCTGCCATCTTTTGTTTTTAAGCACAAATATCTTGAAACATTGTGTGGATCACCGAACCAGTTTAAAAACCTTTTATTTTTTTCTCTGCAGCAGTATTTTAAAATTACGTCGAGCCTCGAGGCGATGAAAAAAAAAAAATCACATTATTAAGGTTTCTGGTACACCATAAACCACATTTCCTTAGGTAAAATCTCTCAATTCTGTGATTTGTCTTGAGACGGAACTCTGGATTATTAACTTCTGATTTGTCTGTTTTTTTCCCCCTTAGCCGTGACCTCAAGGACAAGAAGTAGTGCAAATTGTCAAATAGTTCAGGCTGATAGCATCCGTTTTGGAGGTAGGTCCATTCCATTTTAATCTAATGATGGCAGAATAAACGTATTTCTCGGCGAAAACGCTGAATATATAACTTTCTCAAGAGCTCTAAAATGATTGTAAAACTCATTATATTATATTCAGAACTAAGAAGACACTTGTGAGAGTGAAAATGTCACATTTATTAAGGATAAGAAAAAGTCGACTGACACATAAAGAGAGCTGGCACTTTAGGTTTTTAAGAACAAATAGCTTGATAGAATGTGAGGATCACCGAACCAATTTAAAAAAAATCATTTTTTTTTCTCCAGAAATAGTTTAAAATTAAGTCAATCCTCGTGTCTGTTAAAAAAAAAAAAAAAAATCATAATATAAAGGTTTCTGTTACACCAAAAACCACATTACCTTAGGTAAAATCTCTCACTTCTGTGATTCCTCTTGAGACGGAATTTTGGATTATTATCTTCGGATTTGTCGATTTTTTTTTCCTCCTTTGCCGTGAATTCATTGACTAGAAGTAGTGCAAATTTTGAAATAGTTCCGGCTGATAGCATCCGTTTTGGAGGTAGGTCCATTCTCTTTTAATCTAATGATGGCTGAATAAGCGTATTTCTCGGCGAAAACGCTGAATATGCAACTTCCTCAAGAGTTCTCAAAATTGATTGTAAAACACATAATATTATATTCAAAACTAAGAACACACTTGTGAAGGTGAAAATGTCACATTTATGAAGGATAACAAGAAGTCGACTGACACGTAAAGAGAGCGGTCACCTTAGGTTTTTAAGAACAAATGGCTTGAAAGAATGTGAGGATCTCCGAACCAATTTAAAAGAGTCCTTTTTTTTCCTCCAACAGTAATTTAAAATTACGTCGACCCTCGTGGCTGTAAAAAAAAAAAATCACAATATAAAGGTTTCTGTTACAACATAAACTACATTTCCTTAGGTAAAATCTCTCAATTCTGTGATTCTTTTTGAGAAGAAATTCTGGATTATTAACTTCGGATTTTTCGATTATTTTTCTCCCTTACCCGTGAACTCAATGACAAGAAGTAGTTCAAATTGTGAAAAAGTTCCGGCTCATAGCATCCGTTTTGGAGGTAGGTAAAGTCTCTTTCAATCTTATGATGGCTGAATATGCGTATTTCTCGGCAAAAACGCTGAATATGCAACATCCTCAAGTGTTCTCAAAGTTGACTGTAAAACATATTATATTATATTCAGAACTAAGAAGACAATTGTGAGGGTGAAAATGTTGCATTTATGAAGCATAAGAAGAAGTCGACTCACACGTATATTGAGCTGAAGTTGATTGTAAAACACATATTATATTCAGAACTAAGAAGACACTTGTGAAGGTGAAAATGTCACATTTTTGAAGGATAACTAAAAGTTGTCTGAGACGTAAAGAGAGCTGGCACCTTAGGTTTTTAAGAACAAATAGCTTGAAAGAATGTCAGAATGACCAAACCATTTTAAAAAACATTTTTTTTTCTCCAGCAATAGTATAAAATTACCTCGATCCTCGTGGCTGAATAAAAAAAAAAAAAAAACATTTTCATAATATCAAGGTTTTTGTTACACAATAAACCACATTTCCTTAGGTAAAATCTCTCAATTCTGTGATTCCATTTGAGACGAAATTCTGGATTATTAACCGGATTTGTCGATTTTTTTCCCCCCTTAGCCGTGACTTCAATGACAAGAAGTAGTGCAAATTGTGAAATAGTTCCGGCTGATAGCACCCGTTTTGGAGGTAGGTCCATTCTCTTTTAATCGAATGATGGCTGAATAAGCGTATATCTCAGCAAAAACGCAGAATATGCAACTTCCTCAAGTATTCTCAAAGTTGATTGTAAAACATATTATATTATATTCAAAACTAAGAAGACACTTGAAAGGGTGAAAATGTTACATATAAGAATTATAAGAAGAAGTCGACTAACACGTAAAGTGAGCTGGCATCTTTGGTTTTTTAAGAACAAATAGCTTGAAACATTGTGTGGATCACCGAACCAATTTAAAAACCAATTTTTTTTCTGCAGCATTTGTTTAAAATTACGTCAAGCCTCGAGGCGAAGAAAAAAAAATCACAATATCAAGGTTTCTATTACACCATAAACCACATTTCCATAGGTAAAATTTCTCAATTCTGAGATTTCTTTTGAGACGGAATTCTGGATTATTAACTTCTGAATTGTCGATTTTTTTCTCCCTTAGCCGTGACTTCAACGACAAGAAGTAGTGAAAATTGTGAAATAATTCCGGCTGATAGCTTCCGTTTTGGAGGTAGGTCCATTCTCTTTTAATCTAATGATGGCTGAATAACCGTATTTCTCTGCGAAAACGCTGAATATATAACTTTCTCAAGTATTCTCAAAGTTGATTGAAAAACTCATTTTATATTCAGAACTAAGAAGACACTTGTGAGAGTGAACATCTCAAATTTTTGAAGGATAACAAGAAGTCGACTGACACATAAAGAGTGCTGGCACTTTAGGTTTTTAAGAACAAATGGCTTGAAAGAATTTGAGCATCACCTAACCAATTTAAAAAACTCATTTTCATTTGGTCCAGCAGTAGTTTAAAATTACGATGATCCTCGTGGCTGTAAAAAAAAAAAAAAACATTTCACAATATAAAGGGTTCTGTTACACCATAAACGACATTTCCTTAGATAAAATGTCTCAGTTCTGTTATTCCTCTTGAGACGGAATTCTGGATTATTATCTTCGGATTTGTCGATTTTTTTTTTTCACCTTACCCGTGAATTCAATGACAAGAAGTAGTGCAAATTGTGAAATAGTTCCGGCTGACGGCATCCGTTTTGGAGGTAGGCTCAATCTCTTTAAATCTAATGATGGCTGAATAAGCGTATTTCTCGGCGAAAACGCTGAATATGCAACTTCCTCAAGACTTCTCAAAGTATATTGTAAAACACATTATATTATATTCAGAACTAAGAAGGCACTTGTGAGGGTGAAAATGTCACATTTATGAAGGATAACAAGATGCCGAATGACACATAAAGAGAGCCTCGTGGCTGCATAGAAAATAAAAAAAAACGAATATTTTCACAATATCAAGGTTTCTGTTACACCATAAACCACATTTCCTTAGGTAAAATCTCTCAATTCTGTGATTCCTCTTCAGACGGAATTCTGGATTATTAACTTCGAATTTGTCGATTTTTTTTTTTTTCCCTTAGCCGTGAATTCTATGACAAGAAGTAGTGCAAATTGTGAAAAAGTTCCGGCTGATATCATACGTTTTGGAGATAGGTCCATTCTCTTTTATTCTAGTGATGGCTGAATAACCGTATTTCTCGGCGAAAACGTTGAATATGCAAGTTCTCCAAGCGTTCTCAAAGTTGATTGTAAAACACATTATATTATTTTCAGAACCAAGAAGACACTTGTGAGGGTGAAAAGGTTACATTTATGAAGGATAACAAGAAGTCGACTGAAACGTAAAGAGAGCTGGCACAATAGGCTTTTAAGAACAATTAGCTTGAAAGAAAGTGAGGATCACCGAACCAATTTAAATATTCATTTTTTTTTCTAAAGCGGTAGTTTAAAATTACGTCGGGCCTCGTTTCTGTATTTAAAAAAAAAAATCACAATATCAAGGTTTCTGTTACACCATAAACAACATTTCCTTAGGAAAAATCTCTCAATTCCGTGATTCCTCTTGAGATGGAATTCCGGATTGTTAACTTCGGATTTCTCGATTTTTGTCCCCCTTAGCCGTGACTTCAATGACAAGAAGTAGTGGAAATTGTGAAAGAGTTCCGGCTGATAGCATCCGTTTTCGAGGTAGGTCCATTCTCTTTTAATCTAATGTTGGCTGACTAAGCGAATTTCTCGGCGAAAACGATGAATATGCGACTTCCTCAAGTGTTCTCAAATTTGATTGTGAAACACATTATATTATATTCCGAACTAAGAAGACACTTGAGAGGTTGAAAATGTCACATTTATGAAGGATAACAAGAAGTCCACTGACACGTAAAGACAGCTGGCACATTAGTTTTTTAAGAACAAATAGCTTGAAAGAATGTGAGGATCACCGAACCAATTTAAAAACCTTTTTTTTTTCTCCAGCAGTAGTTTAAAATTACGTCGATCGTCGAGGCTGTAAAAAAAAAAAAAATACATTTTCACAATATCAAAGTTTCTGTTACACCATAAACCAAATTTCGTTAAGTAAAATCTCTCAATTCTGTGATTGCTTTTGAGACGGAATTCTGGATTATTAACGTAGGATTTGTCGATTTTTTTTGCCCCTTAGCCGTGAATTCAATAACAAGAAGTAGTGATAATTGTGAAAAAGTTCCGGCTGATAGCATCCGTTTTGGATGTAGATCCATTCTCTTTTAATCTAATGATTGCTGAATAAGCGTATTTCTCGGCGAAGACGCAGAATATGCATCTTCAAGTGTTCTCAAAGTTGACTGTAAAACACATTATATTATTTTCAGAACTTAGAAGACACTTGTGAGGGTGAAAATGTTACATTTATGAAGGATAACAAGATGTCGACTGACACGTAAAGAGAGCTGGCACCTTAGGGTTTTAGGAATAAATTGCTTGAAAGAATGTGACGATCACCGAACCATTTTTAAATATGAATTTATTTTTTCTCCAGCAGTAGTTTAACATTACGTCGAGCCTCGTTTCTGTACAAAAAAAAAAAAACATTTTCACAATATCAAGGTTT
Source organism: Birgus latro (assembly GCA_018397915.1). NCBI lineage: Eukaryota > Metazoa > Arthropoda > Malacostraca > Decapoda > Coenobitidae > Birgus > Birgus latro. Next base: position 36,415 of record JAGKTI010005415.1, on the reverse strand, counting down.
CTTTTACACCATAAAAAACATGTCCTTAGGTAAAATCTCTCAATTCTGTGATCCCTCTTGAGGATGAATTCTGGATTATTAACTTCGGATTTGTCGATTTTTTCCCTCTTAGCCGTGACTTCAGTCACAAAAAGTAGTGCAAATTGTGAAATAGTTCCGGCTGATAGCATCCGTTTTGGAGGTAGGTCCATTCCCATTTAATTTAATCATGGCTGAAGAAGCGTATTTTTCGGCAAAAACGCTGAATACGCAACTTCCTCAAGTGTTCTCAAAGTTTAAAGTAAAACATATTATATTATATTCAGAACTAAGAAGACACTTGAGAGTGTGAAAATGTTACATTTTTGAAGGATAACAAGAAGTTTGAATAACACGTAAAGTGAGCTGGCATCTTTGGTTTTTAAGAAAAAAATAGCTTAAAACATTGTGTGGATCACCAAACCAATTTAAAAACCTTTTTTTTTTCTACAGGAGTACTTTAAAATTACGTCGAGTCTCGAGGCGAAGAAAAAAAATTCACAATATCAAGGTCTCTGTTACACCATACCCCAAATTTCCTTAGGTAAAATCTGTCCATTTTTGTAATTCCTCTTGAGACGGAATTATTGATTATTAACTTCTGATTTGTCGATTTTTTCCCCCCTTAGCAGTGACTTCAAGGACAAGAAGTAGCGCAAATTGTGAAATAGTTCCGGCTAATAGCATACGTTTTCGAGGTATGTCCATTTTCTTTTAACCTAATGATAGTTGAATAAACGTATTTCTCGGCGAAAACGCTGAATATGCAACTTCCTCAAGTGTTCTCAAAGCTGATTGTAAAACACAATATAATATATTCAGAACTAAGAAGACACTTGTGAGGGTGAAAATGTCACATTTATGAAGGATAACAAGAAGTCGACTAACACGTAAAGAGAGCTGGTACCTTAGATTTTTAAGCACAAATAGCTTGAAAGAATGTAACGATCACAGAACCAATTTAAATATTCATGTTTGTTTTTCTCTAGCAGTAGTTTAAAATTACGTCGAGCCTCGTTTCTGTATTTAAAAAAAAAAACATTTGCATCACATCAAGGTTTCTGTTACACCATAAACAACATTTCCTTAGGTAAAATCTCTCAATTCTGTGATTCCTCTTGAGATGGAAGTCTGGATTATTAACTTCGGATATGTCGATTTTTTTTTTCCCTTACCCGTGACTTCAATGACAAGATGTAGTGCAAATTGTGAAATAGTTCCGGCTGATAGCATCCGTTTTGGAGGTAGGTCGATTCTCTTTTAATCTAATGATGGCTGAATAAGCGTATTTCTCGGCAAAAACGCTTAATATGCAACTTCCTCAAGTGTTCTCAAAGTTAATTGTAAATCACATTATATTATATTCAGAACTAAGAAGACACTTGTGAGCGTGAAAATATTACATTTATGAAGGATAACAAGAAGTCGACTAACACGTAAAGTGAGCTGGCATCTTTGGTTTTTAAGAACAAATAGCTTGATACATTGTGTGGACCACCGAACCAATTTAAAAACTTTTTTTTTTTCTGCAGCAGTAGTTTAAAATTACGTCGAGACTCGAGCCGAAGACAAAAAAAAATCATAATACCAATGTTTCTTTTACACCATAAACCACATTTCCTTAGGTAAAATCTCTAAACTCTGTGATACCTCCTGAGACGGAATTATGGATTATTAACTTTTGATTTGTCGATTTTTTTTCCCCTAAGCCGTTACTTCAATGGGAAGAGGTAGTGCAAATTGTGAAATAGTTCCAGCTGATAGCATCCGTTTTCGACGTAGGTCCATTCTCTTTTAATCTAATGTTGGCTGAATAAGCGAATTTCTCGGCGAAAACGATGAATATGCAACTTCCTCAAGTGTTGTCAAATTTGATTGTGAAACACATTATATTATATTCCGAACTAAGAAGACATTTCTGAGAGTGAAAATGTCACATTTATGAAGGATAACAAGAAGTCCACTGACACGTAAAGACAGCTGGCACATTAGGTTATTAAGAACAAATAGCTTGAAAAAATGTGACGATCACCGAACCAATTTAAAAACCATTTTTTTCCCTCCAGCAGTAGTTTAAACTTACGTCCATCGTCGTGGCTGTATAAAAAAAAAAAAATACTTTTTCACAATATCAAAGTTTCTGTTACACCATAAACCAAATTTCGTTAGGTAAAATCTCTTAATTCTGTGATTACTTTTGAGACGGAATTCTGGATTATTAACGTAGGATTTGTCGATTTTTTTCCCCTTAGCCGTGAATTCAATGACAAGAAGTAGTGCAAATTGTGAAATAGTTCCGGCTGGTAGCATCCGTTTTGGATGTAGATCCATTCTCTTTTAATCTAAAGATTGCTGAATAAGCGTATTTCTCGGCGAAGACGCAGAATATGCAACTTCAATTGTTCTCAAAGTTGATTGTAAAACACATTATATTATATTCAGAACTAACAAGACCCTTGTGAGGGTGAAAATGTCACATTTATGAAGGATAACAAGCAGTCCACTGACACGTATAGAAATGCTGTCACCTGAGGTGTTTAAGAACAAATAGCTTGAAAGAATGTGAGGATCACCGAACCAATTTAAAAACATCATTTTCTTTTCTCCTGCAGTAGTTTAAAATTATGTCGAGCCTCTAGCGGGTATAAAAAAAAAAAAACGAACGTTTTCACAATATCAAGGTTTCTGTTACACCATAAACCACATTTCCTTATGTGATATCTCTCAATTCTGTCATTCCTCTTGAGAAGGAATTATGGAATATTAACCTCGGATTTGTCAATTTTCATTTTCCCCTTTGCAGTGACTTCAATGACAAGAAGTAGTACATATTGTGAAATAGTTCCGGCTGATAGCATCCGTTTTGGAGGGAGCTCCATTCTCTTTTAATCTAATCATAGCTGAATAAGCATATCTCTCGGCAAAAACGCTAAATATCCAAATTCCTCAATTGTTCACAAACCTAATTGTAAAACACATTATATTATATTCAGAACAAAGAAGACACTTGTGAGGGTAAAAATGTTATATTTAAGAAGGATAACAAGATGTCGAATAACACGTAAAGTGAGCTGGCATCTTTGGTTTTTAAGAACAAATAGCTTGAAACATTGTGTGGATCATCGAACCATTTTAAAAAAAACTTCTTTTTTTTCTGCAGCAGTAGTTTAAAATTACGTCGAGCCTCCAGGCGAAGTAAAATAAATCACAATATCAAGGTTTCTGTTACACCATAAAAAACATTTCCTTAGGTAAAATATCTCAATTCTGTGATTCCTTATGAGAAGGAATTCTGGATTATTAACTTCTGATTTGTCGAGTTTTTTTTTTTATCCCTTAGTCGTGACTTCAAGGACAAGAAGTAGTGCAAATTGTGAAATAGTTCCGGCTGATAGCATCCGTTTTGGAGGTAGGTCCATTCTCTATTAATCTAATGATGGCTGAATAAGCGAATTTCTCGGCGAAAACCATGAATATGCAACTTCCTCAAGTGTTCTCTAAGCTGATTGTAAAACTCATTATATTATATTCAGAACTAAGAAGCCACTTCTGAGAGTGAAAATGTCACATTTATGAAGGATAACAAGAAGTCGACTGACACGTAAAGAGAGCTGGCACCTTAGGTTTTTAAGAACATATAGCTTGAAAGAATGTGAGGATCACCGAACCAATTTAAAAAACTCATTTATTTTCCCGTAGTAGTTTAAAATTACGTCGATCCTCGTGGCTAAAAAAAAAAAAAAAACATTTTCACAATATAAAGGTTTCTGTTAAACCATAAACCACATTTCCTTAGGTAAAATATCTCAATTCTGTGATTCCTCTTGAGATGGAATTTTAGATTATTAACTTCTGATTTGTCGATTTTTTTTCCCTTAGCCGTGACTTCAAGGACAAGAAATAGTGCAAATTGTGAAAAAGTTCTGGCTGATAGCATCCATTTTGGAGGTAGGTCCATTCTCTTTTAACCTAATGATGGGTGAATAAGCGTATTTCCCGGCGATAACGCTGAATATGCAACTTCCTCAAGTGTTCTCAATGTTCATTGTAAAACACATTATATTATATTCAGAACTTAGAAGACACTTGTGAGTGTGAAAATGTTACATTTATGATGGATAACAAGATGTCGACTGACACGTAAGGAGAGCTGGCACCTTAGGTTTTTAAGAATAAATAGCTTGAAAGAATGTGACGATCACCGAACCAGTTTAAATATTCATTTATTTTTTCTCCAGCAGTAGTTTAAAATTACGTCGAGCCTCGTTTCTGTACAAAACAAAAAAAAACATTTTCACAATATCAAGGTTTCTATTACACCATAAACAACATTTCCTTAGGTAAAATCTCTCAATTCTGTGATCCCTCTTGAGGATGAATTCTGGATTATTATCTTCGGATTTGTCGATTTTTTTCCCCCTTAGCCGTGACTTTAGTCACAAAAAGTAGTGCAAATTGTGAAATAGTTCCGGCTGATAGCATCCGTGTTGGAGGTAGGTCCATTCTCTTTTAATCTAATGATGGCTGAAGAAGATTTTTTCTCGGCAAAAACGCTGAATACGCAACTTCCTCAAGTGTTCACAAAATTTAATGTAAAACATATTATACTATATTCAGAACTAAGAAGACACTTGTGAGGGTGAAAATGTTACATTTATGAAGGATAACAAGAAGTTTGACTAACACGTAAAGTGAGCTGTCATCTTTGGTTTTTAAGAAAAAATAGCTTAAAACATTGTATGGATCACCAAACCAATTTAAAAGCCTTTTTTTTTTTCTACAGTAGTTTAAAATTACGTCGAGTCTCGAGGCGAAGAAAAAAAAAATCACAATATCGAGGTTTCTGTTACACCATACCCCAAATTTCCTTAGGTAAAATCTCTCCATTTTGTAATTCCTCTTGAGACGGAATTATGGATTATTAACTTCTGATTTGTCGATTTTTCCCCCCCTTAGCCGTGACTTCAAGGACAAGAAGTAGCGCAAATTGTGAAATAGCTCCGGCTAATAGCATACGTTTTGGAGGTAGGTTCATTCTCTTTTAATCTAATGAAGGCTGAATAAGCGTATTTCTCGGCGAAAACGCTGATTATGCAACTTCCTCAAGTGTTCTCAAATAGTGATTGTAAAACACATTAGATTACATTCAGAACTAAGAAGACACTTGTGTGGGTGAAAATGTCACATTTATGAAGGATAACAAGAAGTCGACTGACACATAAAGAGAGCTGGCACTTTAGGTTTTTAAGAACAAATAGCTTGAAAGAATGTGAGGATCACCGATCCAATTTAAAAACTTCATTTTTTTTTCTCCAGCAGTAGTTTAAAATTACTTCGAGTCTGGTGGCTGTATTAAAAAAAAAAAAAAAATCACAATATCAAGGTTTCTGTTACACCATAAACCACATTTCCTTAGGTAAAATCTCTTAATTCTGTGACTCCTCTTGAGACGGAATTCTGGATTCCTAACTTCGTATTTGTCGTTTTTTTTTTTTCCCCTAAGCCGTGACTTCAATGACAACAAGTAGTGCAAATTGTGATATAGTTCCGGCCGATAGCATTCGTTTTGGAAGAAGGTCTATTCTCTTTTAATCTAATAATGGCTGAATATGCGTATTTCTTGGCGAAAACGCTGAATCTGCAATTTCCTCAAGTGTTCTTACAGTTGACTGTAAAACACATTATATTATATTCAGAACTAAGAAGACACTTGTGAGGGTGAGAATGTCACATTTATGAAAGATAACAAGAAGTCGACTGACACGTAAAGAGAGCTGGCACATTAGGTTTTTAAGAACAAATAGCTTGAAAGAATGTAAGGATCCACGAACCAATTTAAAACATTTTTTCTGCAGTAGTTTAAAATTACGTCGAGGCTCGTGGCTGTAAAAAAAAAAAAAAACACGAACATTTTCACAATATCAAAGTTTCTGTTACACCATAAACCACATTTCCTTCCGTAAAACCTCTCAATTCTCTGATTCCTCTTGAGACGGAATTCTGGATTATCAACTTCTGATTTGTCGATTTTCTTTTTCCCATTAGCCGTGACTTCAAGGACAAGAAGTAGTGAAAATTGTGAAACAACTCCGACTGATAGCATGGGTTTTGGAGGTGGGTCCATTCTCTTTTAATCTTATGATGGCTGAATAAGCGTATTTCTCGGCGAAAACGAAGAATATTCAACTTCTTCAAGTTTTCTCAAAGTTGATTGTAGAACACATTATATTATATTCAGAACTAAGAAGACACTTGTGAGGGTGAAAATGTCACAATTATGAAGGATAACAAGAAGTCGACTAACACGTTAAGAGAGCTGGCACCTTATGTTTTTAAAAACAAATAGCTTGAAAGAATATGAAGATCACGGAACCAATTTAAAAATTTCATTTTTTTTTCTCTAGCAGTAGTTTGAAATTACGTCGAGCCTCGTGCCTGTATAAAAAAAAAAAAAAGGAACAATTTCACAATATCAAGGTTTCTGTTACACCATAAACCACATTTCCTTAGGAAAAAGCTCTCAATTCTGTGATTCATCTTGAGACGGAATTCTGGATTATTTACACCTGATTCGTCGATTTTCTTTTTCTTTTAGCAGTGACTTCAAGGACAGGAAGTAGTGATAATTATGAAATAGTACCGGCTCATATCATCCGTTTTGACGGTGGGTCCATTCTCTTTTAATCTTATCATGGCTGAATTAGCGTATTTCTCGGCGAAAACGCTGAATATTCAACTTCTTCAAGTGATCTCAATGTTGATTGTAAAACACATTATATTATATTCAGAACTAAGAAGACACTTGTGAGGGCGAAAATGTCACATTTATGAAGGATAACAAGAAGTCGACTGACCCGTAAAGAGAGCTGGCACCTTAGGATGTTAAGAACAAATAGCTTGAAAGAATGTGAGGATCAGCGAACCCATTTAAAAAACTCATTTTTTTTTCTCCACCAGTAGTTTAAAATTACGTCGATCCTCGTGGCCAAAAAAAAAAAAAAAAAACATTTTCACAATATAAAGGTTTCTGTTACACCATAAACCACATTTCCTTAGGTAAAATCTCTCAATTCTGTGATTCCTCTTGAGATGGAATTTTAGATTATTAATTTATGATTTGTCGATTTTTTTTCCCCTTAGCCGTGACTTCAAGGACAAGATGTAGTGCAAATTGTGAAAAAGTTCCGGGTGATAGCATCCACTTTGGAGGTAGGTCCATTCTCTTTTAACCTAATGATGGTTGAATAAGCGTATTTCCCGGCGATAACGCCGAATATGCAACTTCCTCAAGTGTTCTCAAAGTTGATTGTAAAACACATTATATTATATTCAGAACTAAGAAGACACTTGTGAGGGTGAAAATGTTACATTTATGAAGGATAACAAGAAGTCGACTGACACGTAAAGAGAGCTGCCACCTTAGGTTTTTAAGAATAAATAGCTTGAAAGAATGTGACGATAACCGAACCAATTTAAATATTCATTTATTTTTTCTCCAGCAGCAATTTAAAATTACTTCGAGTCTGGGGGCTGTATTAAAAAAAAAAAAAACATTTTCACAATATCAAGGTTTCTGTTACACCATAAACAACATTTCCTTAGGTAAAATCTCTCAATTCTGTGATCCTTCTTGAGGATGGAATCTGTATTATTAACTTCTGATTTCTCTATTTTTTTTTCCTTTTAGCCGTGACTTCAGTCACAAAAAGTAGTGCAAATTGTGAAATAGTTCCGGCTGATAGCATCCGTTTTGGAGGTAGGTCCATTCTCTTTTAACCTAATGATGGCTGAAGAAACGTATTTTTTCGGCAAAAACGCTGAATACGCAACTTCCTCAAGTGTTCTCAAAGTTTAACGTAAAACACATTATATTATATTCAGAACTAAGAAGACACTTGTGAGGGTGAAAATGTTACATTTATGAAGGATAACAAGAAGTTTTACTAACACGTAAAGTGAGCTGGCATCTTTGGTTTTTAAGAACAAATAGCTTAAAACATTGTGTGGATCACCAAACCAATTTAAAAACCATTTTTTTTTTCTACAGTAGTAGTTTAAAATTACATCGAGTCTCGAGGCGAAGAAAAAAAATTCACAATATCAAGGTCTCTGTTACACCATACCCCAAAACTACTTACGTAAAATTTCTCGATTTTGTAATTCCTCTTGAGACGGAATTATGGATTATTAACTTCTGATTTGTCGAATTTTTCCCCCCTTAGCCGTAACTTCAAGGACAAGAAGTACCGCAAATTGTGAAATAGTTCCGGCTAATAGCATACGTTTTGGAGGTAGGTTCATTCTCTTATAATCTATTGATGGCTGAATAAGCGTATTTCTCGGCGAAAACGCTGATTATGCAACTTCCTCAAGTGTTCTCAAAGTTGATTATAAAACACATTAAATTACATTCAGAAGTAAAAAGACACTTGTGTGGGTGAAAATGTCACATTTATGAAGGATAACAAGAAGTCGACTGAAACATAAACAGAGCTGGCACTTTAGGTTTATAAGAACAAATAGCTTGAAAGAATGTGAGGATCACCGAACCAATTTAAATACTTCATTTTTTTTTCTCCAGCAGTAGTTTAAAATTACTTCGAGTCTGGTGGCTGTATTAAAAAATATATATATTCACAATATCAAGGTTTCTGTTACACCATAAACCACATTTCCTTAGGTAAAATCTCTTAATTCTGTGACTCCTCTTGAGACGGAATTCTGGATTCCTAACGTCGTATTTGTCGATTTTTTTTTCCCTAAGCCGTGACTTCAATGACAAGAAGTAGTGCAAATTGTGATATAGTTCCGGCCGATAGCATTCGTTTTCGAGGTAGGTCCATTCTCTTTTAATCTAATAATGGCTGAATATGCGTATTTCTTGGCGAAAACGCTGAATATGCAATTTCCTCAAGTGTTCTTAAAGTTGACTGTAAAACACATTATATTATATTCAGAACAAAGAAGACACTTGTGAGGGTAAAAATGTCACATTTATGAAAGATAACAAGAAGTCGACTGACACGTAAAGAGAGCTGGCACATTAGGTTTTTAAGAACAAATAGCTTGAAAAAATATAAGGATCACCGAACCAATTTAAAACATTTTTCCTGCAGTAGTTTAAAATTACGTCGAGGCTCGTGGCTGTAAAAAAAAAGAAAAAAACGAACATTTTCACAATATCAAAGTTTCTGTTACACCATAAACCACATTTCCTTAGGTAAAATCTCTCAATTCTGTGTTTTATCTTGAGACGTAATTCTGGATTAATAATTTCTGATTTGTCGAATTTCTTTTTCCCATTAGCCGTGACTAAAAGGACAAGTAGTAGTGAATATTCTGAAACAACTCGACTGATAGCATCGGTTTTGGAGGTGGGTCCATTCTCTTTTAATCTTATGATGGCTGAATAAGCGTATTTCTCGGCGAAAACGCAGAATATTCAACTTCTTCAAGTGTTCTCAAAGATGATTGTAAAACACATTATATTATATTCAGAACTAAGAAGACACTTGTGAGGGTGAAAATGTCACATTTATGAAGGATAACAAGAAGTCGACTAACACGTTAAGGGAGCTGGCACCGTATGTTTTTAAGAACAAATAGTTTGAAAGAATGTGAGGATCTCGGAACCAATTTAAAAACTTCATTTTTTTTTCTCCAGCAGTAGTTTAAAATTACGTCGAGCCTCGTGGCTGTATTAAAAAAAATAAAAAAAAATAAACGAACATTTTCATATTATCAAGGTTTCTTTTACACCATAAACCACATTTTCTTAGGAAATAACTCTTAATTCTGTGATTCCTCTTGAGACGGAATTCTGGATTATTAACTTCGGTTTTGTCGATTTTTTTTCCCCCTTTCGCCGTGACTTCAAGGACAAGAATTAGTGCAAATTGTGAAATAGTTCCGGCTGATAGCATCCGTTTTGGATGTAGGTCCATTCTTTTTTCATCTAAAGATGGCTGAATAAGCGAATTTCTTGGCGATAACGCAGAATATGCAATTTCCTCAAGTGTTCTCAAAGTTGATTGTAAAGCACATTATTTTATATTTAGGACTAAGAAGTCACTTCTGAAGGCGAAAATGTTACATTTATGAAGGATAACAAGACGTCGACTAACACGTAAAGAGAGCTGTCATCTTAGTTTTTTAAGAACAAATAGCAGGAAACATTGTGAGGATCAAGAACCAATTTAAAAACATTTTTCTTTCCGCAGCAGTAGCTTAAAATTATGTCGAGCCTCGAGGCGAAAAAAAAAAAAAAAATTTCAAAATTATAAATTTTTGTTACCCTATGAAGCACATTTCCTTAGGGAAAATCTCCCAATTCTGTGATTCCTAATGAGACGGAATTCTGGATTATTAACTTTTGATCTGTCGATTTTTTTCCCCCTTAGCGGTGACTTTAATGACAAGATGTTGTGCAAATTGTGAAATAGTTCCGGCTGATAGCATCCGTTTTGGAGGTAGGTCCATTCTCTTTTAATTGGCTGAATAAACGTATTTCTCTGCAAAAACGCTGAATATGCAACTTCCTCAAGTGTTCTCAAAGTTAATTGTAAAACACATTATATTATATTTAGAACTAAGAAGACAATTGCCAGGGTGAAAATGTTACATTTATGAAGGATAACAAGAAGTCGACTAACACGTAAAGTGAGCTGGCATCTTTGGTTTTTAAGAACAAATAGCTTGAAACATTGTGTGGATCATCGAATCAATTTAAAAACCATTTTTTTTTTTTTCTAGAGCAGTAGTTTAAAATTACGTCGAGCCTCGAGGCGAAGAAAAAAAAATCACAATATCAAGGTTTCTGTTACATCATAAACCACATTTCCTTAGGTAAAATCTCTGAATTCTGTGATTCCTCATGAGACGGAATTCTGGGTTATTAACTTCTGATTTGTCGAATTTTTTTTCCTCTTAGTCGTGACTTCAAGGACAAGAAGTAGTGCGAATTTTGAAATAGTTCCGGATAATAGCATCCGTTTTGGAGGTAGGTCCATTCGCTTTTAATCTAATGATGGCTGAATAAGCGTATTTCTCGGCGAAAACGGTGAATATTCAACTTCCTCAAGTGTTCTCAAAGCTGACTGTAAAACTCATTATATTATACTCAGAACTAAGAAGGCACTTGTGAGAGTGAAAATGTCACATTTATGAAGGATAACAAAAAGTCGACTGACACGTAAAGAGAGCTGCCACCTTAGGTTTTTAAGAACAAATTGCTTGAAAGAATGTGAGGATCACCGAACCAATTTTAAAAACTCATTTTTTTTCTCCAGCAGTAGTATAAAATTACGTCGATCCTCGTGGATAAAAAAAAAAAAACATTTTCACAATATAAAGGTTTCTGTTACACTATAAACCACATTTCCTTAGGTAAAATCTCTCAATTCTGTGATTCCTCTTGAGACGGAATTTTGGATTATTAACTTCTGATTTGTCGATTATTTTTTTCCCTTAGCCGTGACTTCAAGAACAAGAAGTAGAAAAAATTGGGAAAAAAATCCGGCTGATAGCATCCGTTTTGGAGGTAGGTCCATTCTCTTTTAACCTAATGATGGCTGAATAAGCGTATTTCTCAGCGAGAACGCTGAATATGCAACTTCGTCAAGTGTTCTCAAAGTTGATTGTAAAACACATTATATTATATACAGAACTAAGAAGACACTTGTGAGGGTGAAAATGTTACATAAATGAAGGATAACAAGAAGTCGACTGACACATAAAGAGAGCTGGCACCATATGTTTTTAAGAACAAATAGCTTGAAAGAATATGACGATCACAGAACCAATTTAAATATTCATTTATTTTTTCTCCAGCAGTAGTTTAAAATTGCGTCGAGGCTCGTTTCTGTATAAAAAAAAAAAAAATCATTATCAAGGTTTCTGTTACACCATAAACAACATTTCCTTAGGTAAAATCTATCAACTCTCTGAACCCTTTTGAAAAAAAAATCTAGATTATTAAATTCGGATTTCTCGATTTTTTTTCCCCTCAGCCGTAACATCAGTCACAAAAAGTAGTGCAAATTGTGAAATAGTTCCGGCTGATAACATCCCTTTTGGAGGTAGGTCCATTGTCTGTTCATCTAATGATGGCTGAATAAGCGTATTTCTCGTCAAAAACGCTGAATATGCAACTTCCTCAAGTGTTCGTAAAGTTTACTTTAAAACACATTACATTATATTCAAAACTAAGAAGACACATGTGAGGGTGAAAATTTTACATTTATGAAGGATAATAAGAAGTTTAACTAACACGTAAAGTGAGCTAGCATCTTTCGTTTTTAAGAACCAAATAGCTTGAAACATTGTGTGGATCACCGAACCAATTTAAAAACCATTTTTTTTTTACTGCAGGAGTAGTTTAAAATTACGTCGAGCCTAGAGTCGAAGAAAAAAAATCACAATATAAAGGTTTCTGTTACACCATAAACCACATTTCCTTAGGCAAAATCTCTCAATTCTGTAATTCTTCTTCAGACGGAATTATGGATTATTAACTTCTGATTTGTCGATTTTTTTCCCCCTTAGCCATGACTTCAAGGACAAGAAGTAGCGCAAATTGTGAAATAGTTCCGGCTGATAGCATCCGTTTTGTAGGTAGGTTCATTCTCTTTTAATATAATGGTGGCTGAATTAGCGTATTTCTCGGCGAGAACGCTGAATATGCAACTTCCTCAAGTGTTCTCAAAGTTGATTGTAAACACATTATATTACATTCAGAAGTAAGAAGACACTTGTGTGGGCGAAAATGTCACATTTATGAAGGATAACAAGAAGTCGACTGACACATAAAGAGAGCTGGCACGTTAGGTTTTTAAGAACAAATAGCTTGAAAGAATGTGAGGATCACCGAACCAATTTAAAACTTTTTTTTTTCTACAGTAGTTTAAAATTACGTCGAGCCTCGTGGCTC
>JAGKTI010005415.1:0-18731 GCA_018397915.1 Birgus latro | reverse complement strand
ATTTCTCGGCGAAAACGCTGAATATGCAACTTCCTCAAGTGTTCACAAAGTTGATTGTAAAACATTATATTATATTCAGAAGTAAGAAGACACTTGGGTGGGTAAAAATGTCACATTTATGAAGGATAACAAGAAGTCGACTGACACATAAAGAGAGCTGGCACGTTAGGTTTTTAAGAACAAATAGCTTGAAAGAATGTGAGGATCACCGAACCAATTTAAAACTTTTTTTTTTCTACAGTAGTTTAAAATTACGTCGAGCCTCGTGGCTCTAAAAAAAAAAAAAAATAAATCACAATATTAAAGCTTTTGTTACAACATAAACCACATTTCCTTAGGTAAAATCTCTCAATTCTGTGATTCCTCTTGAGACGGAATTCTGGATTATGAACTTCTGATTTTTCGATTATTTTTTTTTCCTTAGCCGTGACTTCAAGGACAAGAAGTAGTGCAAATTATGAAAAAGTTCCGGCTGATAGCATCCGTTTTGGAGGTAAGTCCATTCTCTTTTAACCTAATGAAGGCTAAATAAGTGTATTTCTCGGCGAAAGCGAAGAATATTCAACTTCAAGTGTTCTCAAAGTTGATTGTAAAACACATTATATTATATTCAGAACTAAGAAGAATCGTGCGAGGGTGAAAATGTTGCATTTATGAAGGATAACCAGAAATCGACTGACACGTAAAGTGAGCTGGCACCTTAGGTTTTTAAGAACAAACAGCTTGAAAGAATGTGAGGATCACCGAACCAATTAAAAAAAAAAAAAATCTTTTTTTTTTTCCAGCGTAGTTTAAAAATTATTCCAGTCTGGTTGCTGTATTTAAAAAAAAAAAAACATTTTTACAATATCAAGGATTCTGTTAAACCATAAACCACATTTCCTTAGGTAAAATCTCTTAATTCTTTGACTCCTCTCGAGACGCAATTCTGGATTCCTAACTTCGTATTTGTCGATTTTATTTTACCCTAAACCGTGACTTCAATGACAAGAAGTAGTGCAAATTGTGAAATAGTTCCGGCTGATAGCATTCGTTTTGGAGGTAGGTCCATTCTCTTTTAATCTAATAATGGCTGAATATGCGTATTTCTCGGCGAAAACGCTGAATATGCAATTTCCTCAAGTGTTCTCAAATTTGATTGCAAAACACATTATTTTATATTCATAACTAAGAAGACACTTGTGAGGGTGAAAATATCACATTTATGAAAGATAACAAGAAGTCGACTGACACGTAAAGAGAGCTGGCACCTTAGGTTTTTAAGAACAAATAGCTTGAAAGAATGTAAGTATCACGAACTAATTTAAAACTTTTTTTCTACAGTAGTTTAAAATTACGTCGCGCCTCGTGGCTGTAAAAAAAAAAAAAAAACGAACATTTTCACTATGTCAAAGTTTCTTTTACACCATAAACCACATTTCCTTAAGTAAAATCTCTCAATTCTGAGATTCCTCTTGCGACGGAATTCTGGATTATTAACTTCTGATTTGTCGATTTTCTTTTTCCCTAAGCCGTGACTTCAAGGACAAGAAGTAGTGAAAATTCTGAAATAGCTCCGGCTGATAGCATGGGTTTTGGAGTTGGGTCCATTCTCTTTTAATCTTATGATGGCTGAATAAGCGTATTTCTCGGCGAGAACGCAGAGTATTCAACTTCTTCAAGTGTTCTCAAAGTTGATTTTAAAACACATTATATTATATTCAGAACTAAGAAAACACTTGTGTGGGTGAAAATGTCACATTTATGAAGGATAACAAGGAGTCGACTGACAAGTTAAGAGAGCTGGCACCTTATGTTTTTTAAGAACAAATAGCTTGAAAGAATGTGAGGATCACGGAACCAATTTAAAAACTTCATTTTTTTTTTTCTCCAGCAGTAGTTTAAAATTACGTCGAGCCTCGTGGCTGTATTTTAAAAAATAATAATAATAAAACGAACATTTTCACAATATCAAGGTTTCTGTTACACCATAAAGCACATTTCCTTAGGTAAAATTTCTCAAATCTGTGATTCCTCTTGTGACGAAATTCTGGATTATTAACTTCTGATTTGTCGATTTTCTTTTTCATTAGCCGTGACATCAAGGACAAGAAGCAGTGAAAATTGTGAAATAGTTCCGGTTGATAGCATCCGTTTTGGAGGTGGGTCCATTCTCTTTTAATCTTATGATGACTGAATAAGCGAATTTTCGGCGAAAACGCTGAATTTGCAACTTCCTCAAGTGTTCTCAAAGTTGACTGTGAAACACATTATATTATATTCAGAACTAAGAAGACACCTGTGAGGGTAAAAATGTCATATTTATGAAGGATAGACAGAAGTCGACTGACACGTTAAGAGAGCTGGCACTTTAGGTTTTTAAGAACAAATAGCTTCAAAGAATGAGAGGATCACCGATCCAATTTAAAAACATTATTTTTTTTTCTCCAGCAGTAGTTTAAAATTACGTCGAGCCTAGTGGCTGTATTAAAAAAAATAATAATAAAATTAAATGAAACGAACATTTTTTATTATCAAGGTTTCTGTTACACCATAAACCACATTTCCTTAGGTAAATACTCTTAATTCTGTGATTCATCTTGAGACGGAAATCTGGAATATTAACTTCGTATTTGTCGATTTTTTTTCCCTCTAGCCGTGACTTCATGGACAAGAATTAGTGCAAATTGTGAAATATTTCCGGCTGATAGCATCCGTTTTGGAGGTAGGTCCATTCTTTTTTAATCTGATAATGGTTGAATAAGCGTATTTCTCGGCGATAATGCAGAATTTGCAGTTTCCTCAAGGGTTCTCAAAGTTGATCGTAAAACACATTATTTTATATTTAGAACTAAGAAGTCAATTGTGAGAGTGAAAATGTTACATTTATGAAGGATAACGAGACGTCCACTAACACGTAAAGAGAGCTGTCATCTTAGTTTTTTAAGAACAAATAGCTTGAAACATTGTGAGGATCAAGTTTAAAATTATGTCGAGCCTCGAGGCGAAAAAAAAAAAAACATTTTCACAATATCAAGGTTTCTGTTACACCATACACCACATTTCCTTAGGGAAAATCTCCTAGATCTGTGATTCCTCTTCAGACGGAATTCTGGAATATTAACTTCTGATCTGTCGATTTTTTTCCCCCTTAGCCGAGACTTCAGTGACAAGATGTAGTGCAAATTGTGAAATAGTTCCGGCTGATAGCATCCGTTATGGACGTAGGTAAATTCTCTTTTAATCTAGTGATTGCTGAATAAGCGAATTTCTCGGCAAAAACGCTGAATATGCAACTTCCTCAAGTGTTCTCAAAGTTAATTGTAAATCACATTATATTATATTCAGAACTAAGAAGACACTTGTGAGGGTGAACATGTTACATTTATGAAGGATAACAAGAAGTCGACTAACACGTAAAGTGAGCTGGCATCTTTGGTTTTTAAGAACAAATAGCTTGAAACAATGTGTGGATCATCGAACCAATTTAAAAACCATTTTTTTTTTCTGCAGTAGTAGTTTAATGTTACGTCGAACCTCGAGCCGAAGAAAAAAAAATCACAATATCAAGGTTTCTGTTACACCATAAACCACATATCCTTAGGTAAAATCTCTCAATTCTGTGATTCCTCTTGAGACGTTATTCTGGATTATTAACTTCTGATTTGACAAATAAGGGGTGGGTATAGAAAAAAATAATCTTATAGCCAGTACTAAATCGTACTTTCTCCTTTTCAGTTTACACTATGATAATTTCTATTCTCCTTTAACGATTTTCTATAAAATGTCCACACCAGTTTTTCAATGCTGCGTGGTGTTTTTTCTGACTTTTTCCTACTGGCTTCGGCTGGAGGGTTTGGAGGACGGGGGAGAGCCTTCTTCCTTGCTGTCCTTATCTCATCATAGAAGTTCAGTTACTTTTCTAGGAGCTGCATAGCATAGGCCAATCAGCCTACTGCAGTTATCCTCTATATCTTATCTTCTTATGTTCTTAAGTACCTAAGTGATTCTGTAGTCAAAGGCATTTTGCACGTACACAATATACTAACATAATATGTGACACTTCATTCTCCTTCCCTTACTTTCTGTTTGTCTCAACACTAATCACAAACAATAGCTCTACCTGCGACCTATCCTGTCCTTGACTATTCAATAACACCTGTCCAGGTAGGTGGTGCCAATATTGCGTTCTTTAGTTTATACTTCTGACAGTGTATGCCTCATATGGATAAGATTTTGTTTTATGGAGAACGAGGTGCGCAAGTTTTTGTGCACAAAATCATTACTAGCAGAAGTCGCTCCACAAAGTGTCTGTGTGCCTAGAAAATTATTTCATCGGTAACACAAGACCTACTGATGCGGCATTAGTGTCCCATCTTGCCTTAGCACATACAAATTATCCTTCCCATTGCATGCACTTCACTACCTCTTTCACATCAAAAGTGAGGCAAGATGGAGTGGCAGGAATGTTGTTTAGACTGTTAGCCAGTGGCTATGGCGGGCCTTTGCCTGCTGCCGGCCCACCAAGTCGGAGAGAGAAGAAAGGAGGGAGAGGGAAAGGTGATTGAGGGGAGGGGGGTGCTTTCCAGTCCTTTCGTTCGGAAATTTGACAAGAGCTTTAAAAAAAAAAAATCTAGATAGACAACGTGAGAGTTTGCACTTTGGTCAGGAGAGATGAAGAGTAGAGACTTTTTTGAAATAGTGTTTTTTTTTTTAGCTCATGTCAGTTTCCTAAGGAAAAGATTCTTATAATGAAAATGACGTGATCTTGTTTTTATGACATTATATTTTATATATAAAGATCAAGGTGTGTGTGTGTGTGTGTGTGTGTGTGTGTGTGTGTGTGTGTGTGTGTGAGAGAGAGATAGAGAGAGAGAGAGAGAGAGAGAGAGAGAGAGAGAGAGAGAGAGAGATTTACTTGTGTTTCTGACGACGGTTAAAATATCGATCACCAAGGGATTGGGGCGGGTAGCATTAGGTCACGCAGTTTAGGCAGATTAGGGATACATTATTTCATCATCAAAGGATCAAGTTGGTACTGTCTTGCTCTAACATTAATATTTGTTCAATTCTCCGTATATATGGATTCTCTTCAACTGTCTACACCACACTACATGCGCGTAAGATATCACACCTATTTCACACTCCCTTTTGGCAATGGCCGCTGCAATTTTACGATCCAAAGAGATGGTAGCTTGGATTACCACCACCGGCAGGGTAGGGCTGGCAGCAGAGGGTCCTCCCTGTTGCCATCAAGCGACTGTACCAGCAGCAACTGTTGCAGGTTCCAGTCTTGCTCTTCAGCGGAAAAGTGAAGCTGCTCCCTTATTCTTTACCAATATCCGTGGCCTTTCCGCCAGTATAAATTCAGTTCACTTTTCCTACTGTCCATATTCCCTCTTGCCCTATTCCTCACAGAACCATAAATCTCATCCTCATCTGAAATATCCCCATTTAATTCTCCAGGTTACCATCTCCTCACTAACATCCGTAACAAGGGCGGCACCTGTTGTTATATAAAATCTCAATATGCAGTTGATACTATTTTAGACTTCACTTCACCCAATTTTTATTATTCGTTGTATAAACTAAACTATCTAAATATTACCAAATATATCTGTGCAGTCTATCTCTCCCCAGTGCCCCTTAAGAACCAAGTGTATTTGACTCCATATCTATACAGCTGACTAGCCTTAACCTTGCCCTTAGTACCGAAATAACTATTTTGGGTGATTTTAACGTACGAGTACATAATGCTGAATGGTTATTGCATTCTGCCGGGACCGATGATGCTGGTCTAGAGTGCGAGCTGCTTGCAGAATCGTTTAATCTCACGCAGAGGAGTAGACTGTAGGACCAGCCGAGCAGTGCAGTACTCCCAAGGTGGATGGAAGGCTGATGACAGGGAGAGCTAGAGCTCCCGTTTCATCAGCCCTCAGGACTTGTTCCTGACCATCCCTCTTAGCTGAACTTTTCAGTGTCTCAGTAACACAGAGAGTGGGCCAGCATGCTCTCCAATACAAGTTTCTCTAACTGTCACCACCAAACTACATGCAAGCTACACACTACACTTCCTTTTCAAAATTTAAGAAAAAAAAATGGTGCACGTGAACTATGCCTCGGTGTCCCCATGGGGGGGGGGGGCATAAATGCCCCTACCATCCGCCCCTCACCCAGTGACAACTTACGGAGCTGCCTGGAACCACTGTCTGACTCACTCCTTCATTTCGGTAACATTCGCAGCCTTTCCTCTAACTTCGCTCTGTTGAGCACCACCTCTTCTCCTCTAAACCTCAACTTCTCTTTCTCTCTGAGACTCAGCTGTTTGAGGCAACTGATAGCGAACCCTTTTCTGTATCCTCCTACTTTCTCTATTCTCATTTCAATGACAAAGATGGCTGTTGCGCATATGTAAGCAACGACCTATCTTGCTCTCGTGTTCCTGAACTTGATTCGTCTGAATTCTCTACTCTCTCGCTTCGGCTTTTCTATCATTCTCTAACTAAATATATCTATGCTGTTTACTTATCTCCTACTTCTACTGACTATCAAAAATTCTTTGACTATCTTACTTCTACGATAGAACACCTTCTATCCTTTTCTCCTTTTTCTGAAATCTCCATTCCAAGATATTTCAATGTTCACCACCACCTTTGGCTCTCCTCTCCTTTCACTGATCCACCTGGTGAACAAGCCTACATCTTTTCTATCCTTAATGACCTAGAGCAGCTTGTACAGCACCCTTCCCGTATCCTTGACCGCCTTGGAGAGAGCTCCAACATACTTGAGCTTCTCCTAACAACTAATCCTTCTGCTTACACTGTTAATCTTTTCTCTCCATTGGGCTCCTCCGATCATAACCTTATTACCTTAACCTGTCCTATCGCTTCGCTACGGCCTGTGGACCCTCCAGAGAAACGCCGCCTTTGCCACATTGGAGCTGCAGACTGGGAGGCCCTCAGGCAGTACATCTTTGATTTTCCTTGGAATGATTATTGTTTCCATGCCCGGAAGCCATCTGAGTGTGCCTTGCGCGTTACGGTTGTTATTCTCTCGGGCATGGAAGCATATTTTCCTTTCTAATATCCTCTGACTAATGCAATAAAGCCTTGGTTTAATCACGATTGTTCTAATGCCGTCCGCAAAAAGGAGATGGCATGTAAAAGGTACCGGAGCCAACCCTCCCCTGAATCACATCTTTTAATATATCTGCCCGGAATCGTGCTAAGTTTCTTCTCCGCTCTGATGAAAATAATTTCATCGATGCTAAATGTTCCCAACTCTCTAAATCGAATTCTTCTCGCTCCTTCTGGCACCTTGCCAAAAATACTTCTAACAGCTTTACCTCATCATCCTTCCCTCCTCTTTTCTACTCTGATGGCTCTGTAGCTATTTCTTCTACTGATAAAGCAGATCTCTTCGCTCAGACTTTCTCCTCCAATTCCACCTTAGACGATTCCGGTGCTGTTCCTCCATCACTTCCCCCCTCTGACTTCCTCATGACTGACATTAAAATTTCTTCAGCTGATGTATTTTCTGCCATCACTGGCCTCAATACTAACAAGGCATATGGGCCTGAAGGAGTCCCTCCTGTTGTTCTCAAAAACTGTGCTTTTGTGCTTACACCCTGCCTAGGTAAATTCTTTCACCTTTGTCCATCTACTTGTACCATTTCTTCTTGCTGGAAGTTTGCTCTCATTCAGCCAGTCCCAAAGAAGGGTGACCATTCCCAACCCTCTAACTATCGTCCAATTGCTTTAACATCCAGTTTCTGAAAAGTTTTCGAGTCAATTCTTAACAGAAAAATCTTTAAGCATCTTTCCTGTCACAACATTCTTTCTGATCGTCAGTATGGGTTCCGTCAGGGACGCTCCGCTGGCGATCTTCTCACCTACCTTTCAGACTCCTGGTCATCCTCCTTTCAGGACTTTGGTGAAAGCTTTTCCATTCCACTTGACATCTCAAAGGCTTTCGATCGAGTCTGGCATAAATCTTTAATTTCCAAACTGCCCTCCTACGGTTTCCATCCTTCTCTGTGCCTTCATCTCTTGCTTCCTTTTTTGTCGTTCTATAGCCGCTGCTGTAGACGGCCATCGTTCTTCTCCTAGACCTGTGAACAGTGGTGTTCCTCAGGGCTCTGTCCTATCACCAACTTTCTTCCTTTTATTCATCATTGACCTTCTAAGCAGCTATGTATCCCTATCCACTCATATGCTGCTGATTCCACCGTTCATCTCTCCATTCGGTTTCCACAACGTCCATCTCAGCAGTTACTTCAACAAAATAGGGATGAGGCTATGGCATACTTAAATGTCTAACTTGGCTCATGTCTCTGATTGGGGTAAAAAAAATCTTTTTATTTTTAATGCACCAAAAACTCAGATCTTACATTTATCAACCCGACAAAGTTTCCCTCAGGATTACCCACTAATGTTTAATAACGTCCAGCTCAGTCCTGCATCATCCTTGGACATGCTTGGGGTTTCTTTCTCTTGGGATCTGTCTTGGAAAGAACATATTATATCTCTTGTGAAATCTGCTACCAAGAGATTAGGTGTGCTAAGCAGATTCCGAACTTTCTTTACCCCTGCACAGTTGTTGACCTTGTACACGGGTTTTATTTGCAAGTGTATGGAGTTCAACTCTCATGTGTCGGGAGGTTCCCCACATGTACCTCTTCTTAATCGGGCGGAGTCAAAGGCTTTTCGTCTCATTAACTCTCCTACGCTTACTGATTCCCTTCAACCTTTGTCTCTTCGCCGCAGTGTTGCATCTTTATCTCTCTTCTATCGCTACTTCAACGGTCACTGTTCCCCTGAACTGTCAGCTTGCATCCCTCCACCTCTACGACGGGCACGAAGTACCCGTCAAGCAACAAACTCTAATCCCTTTTCTGTCTAACTCTCTAATGCAAGGGTTAACCGTTACTCCCAGTCCTTCATTTATGCAACTGGTCAACTCTGGAACTGTCTTACTCTGTCTGTATTCCCTGCTTCCTATGATTTCCAGTCTTTCAAACGCAGTGTGTCCAGGCATTTCGAAATGAACGGATCTTATATTTGGCTCTCTTTTGTATTGTTTTCCCTTTTTCTTGGAGGGAACAGTAAGTGGGCCCATGGCCTTTGATTAATTATTCGTTGTATAAAAAAAACGCTGGTAAAGCAACCAACCAGAGTACCAGATAATCCTGACCATAATGGCAAGCTTTTGGATCTACTCCTGACAATTAATCCAGATCAGTACATGATAGAGGTACTATCACCCCTCGGATCTTGTGACCACAATCTCATCAAAACCTCATTAGTTAGCCCCCCAAATGCTCCCCGTTCTGAACCTGTCTGATATCTCTATTTCTCAACTAAGTACCTCCATCTCCATTAATTGTGACTTATCTATGATCAGTGATTGAAGACAAAACAACCTTGTCTCATTTAATGCTCGTAAAACCAAATACTGTATATACAGTTTACTAATAGACAGATATTGCCAGATTCGTATATTACCTTCAGTGTTACTAAAATTCCCATCCCCAGATGTATTGAAATTCTCGGCGTCTCACTTAACTGTACCCTTAGCTGGACTTCTCATGTCAGATCACTTTCTAAAACCTCCTCAAAGAAACTTGGATTATTGTACAGAGTCTGTAGCTACATCACTGACGAGCAGTTAGCTAAAATTTATAAGAGTCATGTGCGCTCTCAGCTCAAATATTGCTCACCCTTGTGAAATGGATGTGGAGTGGTTGCATTAAAACAACTTGACAAAATTCAGAACAAAGCTGTTGGAATTATTAATAACCCTACCATTACAAATAAATTATCTCCCCTACAAGCAAGAAGGAATATATCCTCCCCTGCATTATTTTACAGGTATTTTTATGGTAAATGCTCAGACGATGTTGCGTCCATTGTGCCACCTCTCCATGCCTTACCTCGTGCTACACGGGCATCTGGCAGCGCTCATGACTGGATTGTCACACAGCCATATTGCAGAACTTCCGCCTATCGGAATTCTTTTTTTTCTCCGAACTGCATCTTAGTGTAATTTGCTTCCCCAGAATTGTTTCTCTCCAAACTGCATCCCATAGGTGGTCAAGTCCAACTGTTACAGATATTTCATGAATGGAGGCACCAGTAATCTAGTGTATGGATTTTTTTTTATTGTTTTTATTCATTTGTTTTTCCTTCCTCTGTTCTGCTACCCAAAAAAAAAAAATCATTTGTACAACAATTTTCCTTCATTCCAGTTCACTGTCTGGTTATTCCTACTTTCCTTATTTCTTCTTCATTCTCTGTCTCTGTCTGTCTGTCTGTCTGTCTGTCTGTCTCTCTCTCTCTCTCTCTCTCTCTCTCTCTCTCTCCAGATATATACAACTCGTGCGATTATATACTATTCCCTTTTTATATACTATTCCCTTTTTATGTTCAGTATTTGTACCGAGCGAAAAATAAAGAACAGAATTAGGTACATTAAAGTAAAAAAGCAAAGTAAAAAAAAATTATTACCAATAAGAGAACATAATCCATACATCAATACAATACAAAGTAAGAAGCGGATCAGTTATTAATTATGCTGCCCTCACAATCATTGGACTCAGTAAGAACCAGCAAACTCGTCTTGAAGTTGCTCAGAATCAGTGTGCCCGTGTACTGTTGGGAACACCCAGATGGACACTGACTGACAATGCCCGAGTAGAGTGCCAGCTTACAACTCTGTATCAGAGGGCTCAGCGACTGTGTGACAACTTTGTTGCAAAGGTACTACGGTCACCAGAAGACAGCAGATTCTGACAGAAATTAGTCTCTTCACTTCAGCAAGGGCAAGAAATGCTTCCTCTAAACAAATGGTCAGGTAGAGCATTGAAAACTCTCTGGACATTTGACTTAGCAACAACACTATTACAGAAGGGGCCTGATGGACCCAGCCCTCGATACACACCGCCACCACCATGGGCACCACCTCCTGCCACGTACAGCATCGTGCCTGGCCCACATCGAAGTTTGAGCGAAGCAGCCCTTAGACAGAAGGCACTTCAACACATAGCAACTCTCCCAACAAACGATACCTCCATATATTTCACTGATGGCTCAGTTGACGACAAATCTAAAAGAGCAGGAGCCGCTTTCATTGCTGATTCCCTCCCTCCCATTAAAATATCAATCACGGGATGTTGCAGCTCACTTCAGGCAGAAGCTGTGGCCATTCAGCATGCACTAGCTCACGCACTCACTACCCACCAGAAACACGTGATCATCAATACAGACTCACTCTCCCTCATCTATGCCCTCCAGCAGACACCCCATAAAGATAACATCTCACTCATTACAGATATATTGGCACAGCTGATTCAGCTTCAAGAACAAGGAAGACAAATCATCATTAACTGGGTCCCTGGCCATGTGAATATAGCAGGAAACGAAATTGTTGATAAGGCGGCCAGAGCAGCCTGCACCCAACCTAATCCCGACTTTTCCATAAACTTACACCCCAGCAGAGCTAAACTGAAGGAGGACGTAAAGCAGAAGGAGAGAAAACACTTACTTACCACACACAAGACAACTTCACAGCACTCAGTTTCTGCCAAGTGGTACAGGACCGTCACTCAGTATAACCCGCCAGCTCTCAACACCTCCACTACCAGGGCTGAAGAGCAACACTTATTTAGAATTCGACTGGGTTGGATGTGTAGATGGGAGCGATGTGAACACCCAGCGGAGCCATGCGCACACTGTAACACCCCAGCCACCAGCCTTGATCACTGGCTCCTTACCTGCCCCGCCACTGCCTTCCTTCGCAGGGGACCCAACACCACTGCCGAGGGCATCGCACTTCGTCTGATTCAAGGCTGGACCACCTACATTAAGGAACAGGTGGCTCTCCACCCACCACCATGCTAACCTACACTCAACACGTACGACACTATGATACGCCAAAACACTCTAATAACAACATAATATTGTCACTGTAGTTGTACACTATAATGATGATGATGCTGTAGTGATTATAATGATTTATTATTATTATTATTATTATTATTATTATTATTATTATTATTATTACTGTTGTTAGTGCTGTGAATATTTTTTATCATCATCATCATTATTATTTTTATTATATGTATTATTATTATCATTTAATAGTACTACTTATTATAAATACCAATATTATTATTATTATTATTATTATTATGATTATGATTATTATTATTATTGTTATTGTTGTTATTGCTGCTGCTGCTGCCTCGGCTATTGTATTAGCTTAGTTAGCTAGTGAGGCGTTATGCCCATTGTGCACATTACATATTTGTCAATCGTAATCTGTACCTGCCATGTACAGCACTATACTGTAACACCACCATGTCCAGCGGCGCCTTGTGGTGCCTGTAGTTAATAAAGCTACAAACCTTGAAAAAAAAATTAAAAAAAAAAGGCACGGTCTCCCGAGCCGGAGCTCCTTGGCAGACATGATAGTGGTTATATTGTTTCTTAGATTTAGTGCAGGCAAACACACAAATCTAATATCCTATATTATATATACATACGCACATATTACATATTACACATTACATATGCTTGCATTCATATACACATATATAGATATGCACATACACACACACACTGTACATACATATATACATACGTAATTACTCTAGCACTACCAAGAAATTACGACCATTGTAGAGTAAATAAATAACCTTTAATTTTCCTTTTAAATGAAGATCTATTACATGAATTAATAAGATCCTTTATATTTGCAGGAAGAGAGTTCCATAACTGAGCACAGGTTCAAAATATGCTATTTTTAAAAAGAATTGTCCGAAGTTGTGGACATATGAGATTAATGTTATTCCCTCTAGTATTGTGAATAGTGTTTACTAATGTAAAAACTTTATTTCCTGAGCAGTCTTTGATATTATTGAAAACAAATAACAAAAGAAAATATTTATGAACAAATTGAAGCTTGAGCAGTTTTGCAGACATAAATATGTTGCCAGTGGAATCAAATTTACCTTTAAAATATATGCATCTCAGAATTTTCTTTTGTGCCACTACTATCCTGTTTAAGAATGACGGCCAGGTACAGCCCCACACAGACACACAGTAGATAAGGTGAGGGTAACATAACGTATAATATATATGCTAATCATAGCTTCAGTGGTAAGCTGATAGCAGATCCTATTCAGTACACCGCACATTTTTGATAGTTTCGTGCATACTGCATTAATGTGACAACTCCAATTTAAATTTTCATCGATATAGATGCCAAGAAACTTTGTGTTGTCAACCCGTTTTATTATTTCACCGTCTAATATTAAAGGAGGCATACTGTTTTACACAGAACGATTTTGGAAGAAAATATAATTAGTTTTGGTCACATTTAACTGTAGTTTATTACATTTAACCCACTCAGCAATTGAATTTAACTCTCTGCTCAAATTAGTGTGTAAGGAGGTAATATTCTTATCTGCTAATAGAAGATTAGTGTCATCAGCATATATAACAAATTTGAAATTGGAGCTTGCACAGGTTATATCATTTATATAGATAAGGAAGAAAATAGGACCCAGATTTGATCCTTGAGGTACTCCTTTGGATATAGATTTAGAAAGAGAATACTTAGAATTACAATAGACTTCTTGCGATCTACTTCTGATATAGTTCTTAAACAGCTGCAGTGGTACACCTCTAATCCCAACATGCTTTAATTTGTCAATTAATATGTGATGGTTCAAGGAATCAAAAGCTTTGGATAAATCATTAAACATCCCTGCAACATACAACTTTACTTCCAAATATTCGTATACATTTTTAACAAACTGTAGAACAGGCGACTCTGTAGATCGATTCCTCCGAAATCCAAATTGACTGTCACTGAGTAAATTATTATTTTCAAGATAGTTAGTAAGACGAATGCAGATGGCTTTTACAATTATTTTATTGAATGCCGGAAGTATTGAAATTGGACGATAGTTGTTCATATCTTCCTTACTACCAGACTTATGCAAGGGAATCACTTTGAACATTTTCGGTTTATCCGGAAAAATCCCTGTGCGAAATGCAAGGTTAATTATAAGCGCAATTGGAGATCAAAGTGTTGTCGAGTTGTGCTTCAATAATTTACGAGGAAATTCATCATAACCAGCAGCCGTAGGTTTTAGTGCTTTTAAGTACTATTCAGTTTCAATATCATTTACAGGAGACAGATACATAGAGGAGTTAGGTGGGTTTTGTATATACTGTTGATATGTGGCTTCGTTGCTTATGTTAGAGGAGGATACGTTTCCATAATTTAAAAAATTGTTGTTGAATGCACTGGCTATATCACTGGAATGGGGTTTTAAGTTAATTGTGTGATTATCCACGGTACTATTGTCTCAGCCAAGTAGAGAATTAATAGTCTTCCATTGAGATTTAGGATTACCTTGGTTGTCTTTTAATATATCCTTGTAATACTTATTTTTAGCAGCCCTCAAAATAGCTGTTAATTTATTTCGGTATGATTTGTATATTTTCCCATATGTTGTTGGCCATTTTTTAGCCAGTGTTTCTAATCTGTGTTTTTCTTTAATACTCTTTTTCAGTGCTAAAGTGATATATGGGGTTTGCACATTCTTATTATATATATTAAAGGATTTTAATGTAAAATCTTTCTGGAATAAGACATGGAAGCTATCCAAAAAATAGTTGTATGCTTCATTTGGGCATCGAGACTCAAGTACACTTAACCAACTTAAATGAGATAGCTCTCTATTGAAATTGTCAATTGAGGCATTTGTTATAATCCTTGCTTGAATATACTTCGGGGCATTTTTCTTTACGTTTTTAAGATTAAACTGGGCAATTATGGGAAAATAATCTGATATATCTGTATATATTATGAAGTTTCCCTTATTTAATTCTGCTATTGAAGTCCAAATATGCTCAATAAGTGTGGCAGTTGTGTCTGTTACTCGAGTAGGTTTCGAAGTGAGAGGTACTAATGAATTAGAATACATCAAGTTTATGAACTCATTCACAAATGCATCTTCATTATGCTTCAAAAGATGGAGATTCCAATCACCGAAAGAAAATTACACTGTTTTATATTTTGTATTAATATTTCTTAATAATTCATTTAGGTTATTTAAAAAAAGCTTCTTATTACCGCTAGGGGGCAAAGAATATTTTTTGTCTGTAACTGCAGTTTCGACACATAAACATTCTATGAAGGGTTCTGATATACACATATCCAGTAAAACAGTTGAACAAAAACAACTGGAAATGTACATTGCAACACCACCCCCATTTCTATTCCTACAATTATTATAGAAATTATATCCAGGAAGGTGATATAATGCAGCGAGATCCGGATCCATCAGCGGGCGGTTGCACCATCGCCTGTTTCACCATCACCAGCAGTTTTACGATATGTGGGTGCACCATCACGTCCTGTCGCACCGGCACGTCCAGTTGCACCATCACTAGTTGCATCATCACGCCCAGATGATCCATCACGACTTGTTGCACCATCGTTAATTGCACCAACACGACCAGTTGTTCCATCACGCCCTGTTGCACTGTCACGTCCAGCTGCACCATCACTAGTTGAACCATCACGTCCAGTTGCACCACCACGTTCTGTCGCATCGCCACGTCCAGTTGCACCATAAAAATTCACCCCATCACGCCCAACTGCACCGTCACGTCCTGTTGCACTGTCACGTCCAGCTGCGCCATCACTAGTTGCACCATCACGTCCAGTCGCACCATCACGTTCTGTCGCATCGTCACGTTCAGTTGCACCATCAATATTCACCCCATCACGCCCAACTGCACCGTCACGTCCTGTTGTACCATTACCAGTTGCACCACTACGTCCAGCAGCACCACCACCATTAGACGCACCGCCATCACCTTCACCATCACCAGGCACCTCACCAGTAGCAATACCATCCCGTCTGACCGGTGTAGATGAGCGTTGTCCCGTTTTTTCTTTGATGATTAACTTGGTGTATTTAAAGAAGGCAATCTTACCCTCAGATCTGGCTTCTTTTAGTAGATGTAACTTATTGTTTTTGATATCCTGAGACGTTTGACACAAATCTTCACTGATGAATATTCTCGAACCTTTTATTTTTCTAGCGCTCCTCATCACTGCTTCACGGTCGCTGAACTTCTCAAAAAGCACAACAATGGAACGAGGGCGCTGGGGAAGAGGCTGCCCTACCCTGTGAGCTCGCTCCAAGGCCATAGGTGAAAGTTGTAGTTTATCCTGTAATAGGTCGGTCACCAAAGTCGTGGTCTGCTGCCACGTCTCGCCACCGGGTTGTTCCTTCACGCCACTGATACGTAAATTGTTGTGGCGTCTATAGTCCTCTTTCTAGTATAAGCGTTGTTATCAATTTGTATTCAAAATTGTTTTTTTGCAGTGCTTTATTTTCTTACTTCAAGTCAGACTCTTCTACCTGAGTAAACTCTAGGCATCTAGTTATGTCACTTAAAGTTGATTCCGGTGTTGTTATTCTTGATTTTAGATGTTCAGTAATGGTATTCATGGCATTGTGACAGGCCCTATCTTGAGACTCTAGAAGAACATTAATTGTGTTGGTATCCATATTTCTTTGCTTCGCAGTTTCAGTAGATCACTATCGGGTTGGAGAATAAATTAGACAGGACTCTGCTAGGCTAGATGTTGCCAGTACCGTGTCAGTCGAATGAATCAAGTGACATTACCAGTGAAGATAAAGAAATGTGCTCCATCCAAAAGTAAATATTTCATATCAGTAATCACCAAGGAAAAAATAGACCTGGTCCCTCAAGCAGCAATTATTTACGATGATAATACGGAAAATATTCCTAGCAAAATAACCATTAGTAAGGAGGTCGTATTGAAAGAAATTAATAAGTTAAAACCTCAGAAATCGCCAGGTCCGGTCGATATATATGCAAAAATTATAAAAGAAACCAAAGAAGATTTACGTCAGCCACTTTTAACGTTATTTAATAATTCTTTAATTTCAGGAGAAGTTCCAGAGACGTGGAAAACCGCAAACGTAGTGCCCATTTTTAAAAAGGATGATAAAGCA
Organism: Birgus latro; assembly: GCA_018397915.1. Classification (NCBI taxonomy): domain Eukaryota; kingdom Metazoa; phylum Arthropoda; class Malacostraca; order Decapoda; family Coenobitidae; genus Birgus; species Birgus latro. The sequence continues at coordinate 1,687 of JAGKTI010005415.1, read as the reverse complement.
GCTGCGACGAATTATTGTTCGATAAGTCTAACGTCAATAGTAGAACAAATGTTCGATTCAGTTTTGGCAAATAAGATTAGAGAACACTTAGAAAGAGTTAATCTTATAAATGAAAGTCAGCACGGATTCAGGCAAGGACGATCCTGCCTCACAAACTTACTGTCATTCTTCTCGGAGGTCTATGAGGCAGTAGATAGCGATAAAGCTTACGATATTATTTATCTTGACTTTAATGGAGCTTGTGATAGGGTCCCACACGAAAGGTTACTTAGAAAGGTTCGAGCACACGGTATAGACGGCGATATCTTAATTTGGATAGAATTCTGGTTAAAAGGACGAAAGCATAGAGTAATAATAAATGGATCTAAGTCAGATTGGGGATTAGTAACTAGCGGTGTACCACAGGGATCAGTACTCAGTCCCTTATTATTTATTATATATATAAATGATCTAGACTTTGGAATCACTAGAAGTATCAGCAAATTTGCCGTCTATACATAAATAGGGCGAATTATTAACTCGACCGACGATTGCCAAAACTTACAAAAGGGCCTCGATATATTGTCCAAATGGTCTATATCTTGGCAAATGGAATTTAACGATTGAAATTATCGATCACCAAGGGATTGGGGCGGGTGACATGAGGTCATGCAATTTAGGCTGATTAGGTATACATTCTACCGTCATCAAAAGATCAAGTTGGTACTGTCCTGCATTAAGATTAATATTATAACAATTCTCTGTATATATGGCTTTTCTTCTTATATTTTTTTCATTTGTACAACATTTTACTTTCATTCCAGTTCACTGTCCGGTAATTCCGGTTCTATCTGTCTGTCTGTTTGTCTCTATGTTTGTTTGTCTGTCTGTCTGTGTCTCCAGGTCTGTGTCTCTGTCCGTCTGTCTGTCTGTCTGTCTGTCTGTGTCTCTCCTCTCTCTCTCTCCCAGGATACATACCATGCGTGCGATTACCATTCCCTCTTCATGTTCTATATTTGCTACCTATGTGACACTTTAGCCAAAGGTATTTTGCACGTACAGACTATAGTAACATTATATGTGACACTCCATTTTCCTTCCCTTGCTTTCTGTTTGTCTCAGCACTTATCACAAATAATTGCTCTACCTGCGACCTATCCAGTCCTTGAGCATTCAACCACACCTGTCCAGGTCGGTGGTGCCAATTTGCGCTCATTAGTTTATACGATGGAAAGTGTATTCTTCATATGTTTAGGATTTTTTTTTTAATGGAGGACGAGGCGTGCAAATTTTTGTGCACAAAATCATTACTAGCAGAAGTCGCTCCATAAAGTGTTTGTGTGTATAAAAAAAATATTACAAGGGTAACACAAGACCTGCTGATGCGGCATTGGTGCCCAATCTTGCCTCAGCATATACATGCTCTCCTTCCCATTGCATGCATGTCACTACCTGTTTCACATCAATACTAGGGCAGAAGGAGTGGCAGGAGTGTTTACTAAGAATGTCAGCCAGTGGCTAAGGCTGGTCATTGCCTGTTACAGGCCCACCAAGTCGGAGAGAAAGAGAAGTCTCTGGAGCGAACTGTGATTGTGGTGGTGGTGGGGGGCGGCTGAACATACATTTTGTTGAAAAAATATACACGAGTTTGAAAAAAAAATTCTAGATAGGCAACGTGAAAGTCTGCATTTGGTCAGGAGAGATGAAC
>JAGKTI010005414.1:9771-23880 GCA_018397915.1 Birgus latro | reverse complement strand
GCACATTGGGGAACCCCCAGAAAAGCCAACGCCCAAACGCTCACCATATATTGGAAGGACTATAGGGACATTTGCCTTCACTACCAAGTTTAAAGTGAATTTGTGAAGAAATAAAGGAGTGATACCTAGCTGAAAATTTCAAAAAATAAAAACAAATAAATAAATAAATAAATAAAAAATAATAATAATAATAAAAAATAACAGAAGAGGAAACTAAGCAATAAAAAGAAATTTTCAATATAATACAACAATTAACTTACCACAGAGAGTTCTGGATGAGACACTGGATATCAACTAATCCTATCTCTTCTGATCCGTATCTCCTCTCTTGGTTCAAATCTCCTCCTCCAGTCCGTATCTCTTCTGGTCCGTATTTCTTCTCTGGATCCAATATCTAGTCTGCCCTGTAGGTTGAGAAGCATTAGTACCAAATCATCACCATCACCATTTTCCCACCTAAGGACAGGGTGAGACAGAGTTCAGAAAACAAGAAAATGATACAACACAACATGGGGACAATCTCCATCAACATCACCCTGAACTCATTTTCACACCTCAGGAAAGGAGGAGGCAGGATCAAGACAGAGAGAGAGAGACAGAGAGAGAGAGAGAATTACCATCATCATCCTGACTTCATTTTTCCCATGTATGGTTGGGGTGAGGAAGGATCTGGAAAGCACAATACAATGGAAAGGGAACTAATTAACTGCAAGCCCAACATTTTCCATCAAAAACTTAATACTGTACTTATTTGCCCCATCAGAAACACGGGAGCCAGACAAGATTACTTAACCCAAACAAGTATGGAAAAAATAACTAGTTGCTTTCCCCTGAGTGAAATTACATGTAATACTCCCATATCATCCCTCAGATTTAGGACAGTTTTCACTGTTCTCCAATTTTTGGTGCCCAAGCACAGGTCAGGCCCAAATTAAAGGAACTGGCTTTCAGGAAGTTACTAATGTGGAGATGTCTGCCTGTGTTGATGCGGTAGGGTTCAAAGTTCTGGACCAAAACATGAATGTAGTAAAATGTTTGGTCAAAAAGGATGTCTCAAACAGCACTTACAAACTGAGAATGTTTACAATTCTAATGTGATGAATGTGGTAAATGGTTTGGCTGGATAATCCACCCCACCCATATCTTACTAATATACTGTATTCTGGAGTGAAGAAGTCCATCTGGAGGCAGCAAAAATAAAATATAAAATATATCATCAGACTGAAGGGGTTCACTAATGGCAATCTCATGCCTACTTGAAACATTGGAAGTGAAGCTGAAATCTTGACTGACTGACTGACTGCAATGTGATGAAATCTGTGTATTGTAGGAAAGGTTATATGTAAATGCAACAATAAAAGAACATAAATACTGTATATACGAATGTCTTGCGGGTCATGAGTTGGTTTGCTTTACAAGTGTTATCACAATAAATGCTGCTACATGGAGGGTAGAGATAGCATACGAAACTCTCTAGGGAATACTTCGGTCTCTAATAAGCATATGAAAAAGTAAATAAGAGATGGACATCTGATATCAAAACACTGATAAAAATATGAAGTAAGTTGATCCATAATAGTACTGTAAAACCTCACTACAACGGACTAATTGGGGCCCAAGCCATTCCGAAAAAAGGAAAATTCTGATAACAGCGTCATCTGGACTTCCCCCTGCTATCTCGGACTTTTCCAATGTATTAGACACTAGTCCGGATCACACCAACGATTTTTCACCGTGGCATCACCAACTGTTTTCACTACCACTGCAGTACTGTACTGTATTGTACATTCACTACAATAATCATCTATCTACTGCCAGACACCATAATCCCATACGGGGTGGCCATTTGACTTTGAGTTAGTTGTTTTACGGGGAGGGGCACTAATCTTCCACCAACCCACTTGTTGACATGTAGGGAGCACTTATGGTTTGGTTATATGGTTACCACCCAGTGCTGTAAATGGTTTCCTGGCTTACAGGAAACCATTTGGCTTGTCACTCAATGTAAAGCCACCCGTAAAGGAAAGAAAAGCAATAAGAAGTGACAGGAAAGATGGGAGAAATAGGAAGAGAGGAGGGCAGGGAAAGAAAAAGACTGATAAAGGCTAAGGAAGATGTAGGGTAGCACTACATCAAGTGAGTGGATGATGGTCTCCACCACCCACCACTCTACAATAATTAACTGGTATAATCAAATGGTTTAATATATGTACAGTATATGCAGCAGGTACCCGAGTTTAGCGTTTGCTTTATTCTGCCATACCATCGAAGATGATGGTAAACGATTTATACCAATATAACCAATTTATGGTGGTATATTTGGTCGTGGCCTTTTTTTAAGATGAGTATTGTACATACAGTCACGCATAAGTCAGGTGTTTTTTTTATTTTTAGTGTTTTTTTCTTTTCATGGTTTTCTCAGTGTTCAGCATTACTTTGGATATTCCTATGTGTGTTTTGATGTCTAAATATGGCAGACTGACCTGAAAACACTGCCAAAATTAGGAGGGGTACTGTACATACAGTCATGTATAGGTAGGGTGTTTTTTGGTTTTCAGTGATTTTCTGCAAGGGTCTTGGTGTTTAGCATTACTTTGGATATCCCTATGTGTGTTTTGACGTCTAAATATCCCTGAATGACCAGAAAAGTATAAGTGGCTGGGGAATGGCTGGGAGAAGGAGGGGTGTGGGGAGAGAGGAAGATATCAGTAGGATGGAAGTTGTGGATGCGTTGAAGAAAGTTAAAATGGGGAAAGCCCCAGGAACTAATGGAGTGTGTGGTGAAATGCTGAAGTATGGGGAAGAGATAGCAACAGAATGGATGTGGAAGGTGTGCAGATTGGCCTGGGAGGAAGGTAGAGTCCCGGAGGATTGGAAGTCAGGTATAATTATTCCCCTGTTCAAAGGAAAAGGGGAAAAGGAAGTGTGTGGTAATCATAAGGGCATTTGCCTTCTCTGTGTAATAGGAAAAGTATATGGTAGGATACTTATTGACAGAGTTAGGGAAATAACAGAAGAATTAGTTGGAGAAGAACAGGGAGGTTTTAGGAAGGGAAGAGCTTGTGTAGATCAGATATTCATTCTTAGATCTTTAGTGGAAAAGTTTCTAGACAAGGGAAAGAAGTTGTATGCAGCCTTCATGGATTTGGAGAAAGCATATGACAAGGTGGATAGACAAGGATTGTGGAAAGTATTAAGAATATATGGAGAAGAAGGGAAGTTGCCAAAGGCCATGAAGAGCATGTATGAGGGTGCAAAGGCTGCAGTGTGTGTGGTTGGTGAACTGAGTGAATTTTTCCATTTGAAGGTTGGATTGAAACAAGGATGTGTCATGTCTCCATGGTTGTTCAATCTGTATATAGATGGGGTTATAAAAGAGATACAAGGTAGGGCAGTGGATGTTGGACCGGCCCTAGTGAGAGAGGGCAGTGTTTGGAAACTCCCTGTACTGTTGTTTGCAGATGATACTGTGTTAAGTGAAGACGTAGGGGAGTTGCAAGGCTCAGTAGATGAGTTTGGGAGAGTGTGTAAGAAACGGAATCTAAAGGTGAATGTAGGGAAGAGTAATATGATGGTCTTCGAGAGATGTGAAGTCAGTGAATGTAAAGTGAGATTGGATGGGGAGGATATGGAGAATGTGAGTGTGTTTAAGTACCTGGGTAGTGTGATGAGTAAGGATGGAAGTTTAGTGGGTGAAGTGCTTGAAAGGGTGCAGCAGGGAAGAAAGGTTACTGGTTCCTTGAAAGCAGTGATAAGAAACATGGAAGTGAGCAAGGAAATGAAAAAGCTGCTACATGACAGTACAGTATTGTGATACCAATTCTAACGTATGAAAGTAACGCTTGGACCCTGTTGGAGGGACAGAAGTCAAGAGTGAGAGCTGTGGAAATGAGTTATTTGAGAGGAGAATGTGAAGTCACATGCAGAGACAGACTGACAAATGAGGAAGTGTAGGAGCGTTGTGGTGTGGATGTGGTAGGAAGCGTTAGGAGAAACACATTAAGGTGGTTTGGCCATGTGGAGAGGATGGAGAGTGAAAGACTGATGAGGAGAGTGTATGTGAGTGAGATGGAGGGGGGGAGAGGGAGGGGGAGGCCAAGGATGAGATGGAGGGATGGAGTGGAGAGGTATATGAGAGAGGGGGGTGTGAGCTGGGAGCAGGGCAGTGAAATGGCAGAGGACAGAGCGACATGGAGGCAATTTTGTTTGTGGCCACCCCTTACGGGATTAAGGCGTCTGGCGATAGATAGATAGACAGACCAGAAAACACTGCCAAATTAAGCACTGGTACTGTACAAATAAGTTAGGTATAGGTTGGAGGTGGGTATAGGTAGGGTCTGGGTGTGGTAGGGGAAAAGTGTCCATTATCCGAATGTTGTCACTTCCCGGACATGCCTTTGGCTCTATTATCTATCTATCTATCTATTGCCAGACGCCTCAATCCCGAACGGGGTGGCCACAAACAAATCGCCTCCATGTCACTCTGTCCCCTGCCATTTCACTACCATGCTCCCAACTCACACCCCCCTCTCTATTATGTCCAGATAAATGAGGGATTACTGTATAGCTATTGGTATTATTCTTGTTACAGCCCATAATCGATCTGCTTATTTTACGGGTCTTCTTTTGTTTGATTTCATCAGTGCAAATACCTTTTCTTCTATGACACTTCCATCAAAAATTAAGACGTAGTATTATTTAATACAGTAACCTATTGATTATCTAATGCCACATTAACCGACAAACATTATCATTTAAAAAGCAAAAATCTGGCAGAATTAATGCATTATCTGTTTTTTTACAGCAATAACTGACAGCGTGCCATGAGCGTGAAGATAACTCTACTTGGGGTTGTTTTTTTCCATCTTCATACAGTTATAAAGTACAGTATAGTATAGGGTTTTTATAGGGGTTATGCAACCCGTACAGGGGTTGGGGGGAGTAGTACAGCATTATCTGAAAAAATGCATTATTCGATATGGCTTTGGCTAAATTATGATGCATAACTGGGAGATTCCAGTACAGCCAGAATGAGACACATCATTTACTCTGGCCAATGTCTTGTTGCTTCAGGAATGTTAGGCTGAAAATTAAGGTAAAGTTCAAATGTGTTTAGGTCAGGACTGAACTGCTCAGGGTTCTATGTTATGTGGCATCTGGCTAGGCTAATGCCTCATACAGTACTGTATTAACTTATTTCTGGGGAGGGGGCCATGTCACAAAAACTGGTAATTTCAAACAGAAATATGGTGAAAAATTCAAATTAATCATATAAGAAAAAGAGAAAAAATACTAATTTATCACCAAGCTGGGTATGGGATGAAATGAGAAGAGTACCCTTACATAATCTAATAAACAGTTTGCCCTAAAAGAAACCAAACTTTTTAAACAGCACACCATCTAGCCGGCATAACGCGATTGCAATGGATGCGCTGTGTAGTAGCGACTCTGAGCTTTAGTCTAATGCTAATGACTAGCTGCATCGCGCCACTTTACAAGTACTAAGTCATCGAGGTATGCTCACTTGAGTTGTTTTAAAGCAAATGGCAATTTTCTGCTGTTTCAAACTTAGAAAAACTTTTCTATCTATCTATCGCCAGACGCCATAATCCCGTAAGGGGTGGCCATTTGACTCTGAGTTATTTGTTTTACAGGGAGGGGCACTAACCCTCCACCAACCCACTTGTTGACACATAGGGAGCACGTATGGTTTGGTTATATGGTTACCACCCAGCGTTGTAGAGGAAAGAAAAGCAATAAGAAGTGACAGGAAAGATGGGAGAAATAGGAAGAGAGGAGGGCAGGCTCAGAAAGAGAATGATAAAGGCTAAGGAAGAAGTAGGCAGCACTACACCAAGTGAGTGGATGATGGTCGCCACCACCTACCACTTTTACTTTCTGAAAAATGTCACAATAATGAAATGTACGTGTACAGCTATGGTGTTGAAACAAAAAGGCAGTTGTTGCAGTTTGTTGGAACACAGTCACCACAACCAAGAAAACCAAATCTGAGTTACTCAAAATGTGAAGGTGATGTTGATCGTCTTAGGGCGTCATTCATCGAGTTTTTTCTACGTGGTCAGACAGTCAATGAGTTATACATGGACGTCCTAAAGCATCTGCAGGAAGCAGTATGAAGGAAGAGGCCTGAGGTGTGGACAAACACAATCTCGGCAGTGCACCGTGACAATACACCTGCTCACACATCGCTCCTTATCCATGACTTTTTGGCAAAGCAAGAGAAGACTGGATTTAACCCCTGTGGACTTTTTTTTTTTTTTTCGCTATGTGTGTGTGTTCCCAAAGTTGAAATCCACCCTGAAAAGTCATCAATTTCAAAGGACAGAAGATTATTCACCAAGTGTACTAAACAAACATTCACACAAGTACATATGTACATGCCTCAATGACTACGTGACGTGGCGTGATATAGCCAGTGTTGGACTAATGCTTTGTCACCACTACACATCACTCGTCACCGTCATGCTATGCCGGCTAACTGGTGCGCTATTTAAAATGTTCAATTTCTCTTTGGACAGACCTCGTATCCATCCATCCATCATCTAGGGAACTGGGGCTAGGTTGCTCATTCCAGACTTTTAAAGTGATGGAGATTAGCCTCATCCGTAGAGTGCCATTACTGTATATGAGCAATAAATCCAACTGCCCCTCAGATATAAACCCTTGCAGGCTCAATCTGGTTGGAATGCCTTAACCCAACCGACCAACTGGAGTCATTTCATTACAAGGATACCACCCAATGTTCAAAATGAGATGATGGTTTATGCCTATATGAAAAAATCTGTGCAGTCACACAAGGCCAGCACTATATTGAGAATCTGAGAGTGGATGGTACACACCCCAAGCAAAATAAGTCTCCTGGGGTTGCCCATGTTCAGCCCCAAAATTCAAATCGTATATTAAAACTGGATGAAAGAAATACTTTATGAGATTTAAAACCACTGTCAGCCTTCCTGGGCCTTTAATTCTACGTACACTTTTAAACTTTTCAAAACGCCCATTATAAGGCACAAGCTGACTCAATTTCCTAGCAAAATTAAACTCCAAATCACACCACCACATTCAAAAGCTAAAATAAATATGGATGTGAAGAATATTAGTGGATTTAAAACAGCATCACCCGCCTGGTTATGAGGCATCTTGGTCACCTGGGATTATACAACGCCGTATATCCTCCTTACAGCTAATAATTAACAGCTATATCAACCAACTATAACTCTTCACAATGGCACCAAACGCCTAAAAATACATATGCATCAGAATGATCAAACTACTGATGAGAACGACACTGTAAATAAAAAAAAAATCTTCACTCACCTCCACCACCCCTCAGCTCCCATAATGCTCTAGTGACGTCACAGTTCCAAGCTAATACATTTACTTTCCATGAAAAAATTTTGGGTTGAGAATTTCGTGAATATATCAACAGTTTTTCAAACAACGATTTATGTACAAACTGAAAATGGAGGTATATAAAGTATTTTTTTTCTTACCATACATACAAGCTCCTTGAATTCTTTTTTTTTCCTCTGTCTCTCTGAGGTAAACTTTAACTAGAGAATCTCTAAATCATTCGATTAATTTCAGTTAATTTTCATTTAATTTCCTTAGAAGTCAGATTGATTGATATATTTCTCGTTGTCAAGGTAAACAGAGTACATATACAACTTCCATTACTTGCAAGCAAGACTGAAGGAGTAAGAGGCGAGTTTTTGATTATTTTTTTTTCTAGTTCTGTGGCTGGAACTATCTTTATATAGTAACCTTTAATACTATGTAAGATCGGTCTTTCGACTGAACTGGGAAATTTGATGGGCTGAGAAGGATTGATGAGGCTGGGGGGTTATCCTTTACCATATTCTGTCAAAAGTTACTCCTTACGGGCCAACTGCTCTTCTGTAGAAATTTAAAATTTCCAAGGAATTCTGAATGAAGCTAGATTTATTCATATCTATTTTGGCACTTTAGCCTTGTTATGACTGCATTGAGTATTTAGTGGTCTGTCATTAATGTGTCCATTCTGTTATAGGACTGAATAATTTTGTGGCTCACTAGAGATGAGGCCCAAAATAACATCACCCTTGGTGGAATTCCCGGCACTTGTGATTAATTGGTAACATTCCTTTAACACTGCAAGTATAAATGTAATATTAGGCTTACGAAGTCTCCTATGTCTCAAGAGGATAACGTATTAAACATAAAAAAATCTTTAAGACACAGGTGTTACAGTCTCTTTCGTTAGATTCACAAATGTAGATCATGTCCCTACCAATTTAAAATAGTTTGTCCTCAATATGCTGTTTTCCTTGGAAGCAGCATTAGAGTACGAAAAGTTTAAATGGGCAACTAATATATTTTGAGCCAAATTTTGTTGGCTGTTGTTATATATGAGACTATTTATGAATATCTGATACATATACATGGATCATTGACCAGTATATTATTTGAGAGGGAGAGGGAGAGAGAGACTGAAAAAAAAGATACAGGCAGCTAAGGAATGGAAAGGGAAGTAGAATGAGAACAGATGGAAAAAAGGAGGAAAAAGGGAAGATAGGAAGGAAGGAAAAGAAAAAAATGAAGGGAGGGAGAGAGGAAAGAAGGAAGGGGGAGGAAGGGAGAGAGGATGGAATTAATGAAGGAAGGAAAGGAAGGATGGAAGAAGTGAGGGAGGGAAGAAGGATGGAGAGAAGGAAGATAAGATGGAGGGAAGGATAGAGAGAAGAAAGGATGGATAGGAGAATGGAAGGAACGAAGGAAAGGAAGGAAGGAAGAAATAGGAGAAAGAGGAATTACGAAGACTCACAAAAAGAGAGGTGAAGAGGAAGAAGGTATAGGTAGGTAGGTAGGCAGCTGGTAGGAAGGAAGAGAGGTAGGTAGGTTGGTAGGAAGGAAGGAAGTAGGTAGGTAGGTAGGTAGGTGGATCAGTAGGTAGGTTATGAGGGAAGGAGGGAGAGTGTGATGGAGGAACCGAGGTATGTAGGTAGGTAGGTCGCAGGATAGGTAGGTAGGTGGGGGCAACCATCATCCACTCAATTGATGTAGTGCTGCCTACTTCTTCCTTAGCCTTATCATTCTTTTTCTGTGCCTACCCTCCTCTTTTCCTTTTTCTCCCATCTTTCCTGTCACTTCTTATTGCTTTTCTTTCCTTTACAGGTGGCTTTACATTGAGTGGTTTCCAGTAAGCCAAGAAACCATTTACAACGCTGGGTGGTAACCATATAGCCAAACCATACGTGCTCCCTACGTGTCAACAAGTGGGTTGGTGGAGGGTTAGTGCCCCTCCCCGTAAAATGAATAACTCAGTCAAATGGCCACCCCTTATGGGATTATGGCGTCTGGCAATAGATAGATAGATGGTTGGGTAGGTAGGTAGGTAGGTAGGCAGGTAAGATGGGATGTATATATGCACGTTTGTAAGTAGGTTCATTGTTATGTAGGTAGACTTGTAGATTAAGCAGTAGGTGGGTTGTTAGGTAAGTAGGTAGGTTAGTGTATGGTGAGGCAGGTGTGCATACAGGTAGGTAGGTGGACAGATAGGTAGGTAAGTAAGTAGGTAGGATGGTAGTTTAATATATAGGAAATTGAATAGGTAAGTATGATGTATATAGGCTGGCAGGTAGGTATGTAGGTAGGTAAGAAGGTAGATAGGTAGGCAAGTAGGTAGGCAGGTAAGAAGGTAGGTAGATAATTTGAGGACTGGTAGATAGGTAAGTATGCAGAAAGGTGGAGATCTAGATTGGTAGGTAGGTCTAGGTAAGTAGGTGGAAAGGGTGGGGGGGGGGTGAAGGGAAGTATGGGGAGATATAGGTAGGTAGGAAGGTAGGTAGGTAGGAAGATAGGTAGGTGGGTAGGTAAGTTGGTATATAGGTAGGTAGGTAGGTAAGTAGAGGATAGTTAAATAGATAGATAGTTAAGTAGACAGGTAGGTAGGTAGGCAGATTGATAGGTAGGCAGGAAGGTCTCTAGGTCAGGTAGGTGGGTCTCAGGGTAGGTAGGCACGTCAGTCGAGAGGTAGGTGGGTAGATAGGTAGGTAAACAGGTAGGTAAGTAGGTGGGTTGTTAGGTAGGTAAGAAAATCAGTCGGTAGGGACGTGGGTAGGTGAGTAGATAGGCAGGTGTGTAGGTACGTAGTTAGATCACTAAGTAGGTAGGTACTGTAGGTAGGCAGTCAGTAAGAAGGTGAGTATAGGTAGGTAGGTCTGTATGTAGGTAGGGAAGTAAGTAGGTAGGGAAATAGGTAGGTATGAGTAGGTAGGTACATATGTAGGCAGTAGGTAGGTAGGTATATATGTAGGTAGGTAGGTAGGTAGGTAAAAATGGCGCTGAGAAGGTAAGTTAGTCGCGAATATTTGTAGCTCCGAATCCGTTGAAATTCAAAATCAAAGTTGACATCTTTTTTAAAACTCAAAATTACCTCTACAGTAACCCCCAGAAGTTATAAAAGAAAAAAAATCCAGAACGCTCAAAAAGACGTAAAATACAATAAAAATATAAAAAGTACAGCACAAAACTAACCTGGTTCCCTCTTCGGCGTTTGATTACATTTTGAGGGGCGGCGGCAAAATAGGGCCAGGTCCAATACTTCTTTTATGGACTTTGCTCATGCCACTGCAACACCCCCCTCCCCCTACATCCTATTTGGGAGAGAGCGTGGCCAAGTGGTTAGGGAAATGCTCTTCTGCCTGAAAGGACGCGAGTTTGAACCACGTTGGAAAAGGGAACAGTATGTCGTTAAAAACCTTCATGATCTTTTAGGAGACCCACTGACCTTTCATAAATGTAGCCTTGCTAATACCATCGCAGCAGTTCCGAATGAGACGGTCCTAATATGTATTCAGTATGGACAGTGGGTGTCAGTGCTGAAGTGGTGACATGTGATACACAAATGCGTGATACACAAATGTACTGTTAGGCCTTAGGAAACATGCTATCACATCTAGGCCCAGCACTGTACAATATACAGGGTGTCCATAAAGTCTCTTTACAAAGGGATTCATTTAACAGTACCTTAAGTCAACATCTTTCATCAATAGGGTACCTGAAATACACAAATGCAATGTGATTAAAAACTTTGATAACCACTGAGTACATAGAACAAACCTGATTAAGATATCTCATCAATTGCCTTTGTAATACATTTTTTATTGTAAAGAGACTTTATGGACACCCTGTATAAATGAATGAATGAATGAGGGAATGAATGAATGAATATAAATAGAAAAATAAAGATAAATATTAATTCTTTCATCGTCCGTTCATCCATTCATACAGTCATTCATGATAAACAAACTTATGCCCAAGACTGTTATTTGTTTTTGTGAGTGAAATGGAGCAAGCTTACTATAGCTGCATCTCTCTCTCTCTCTCTCTCTCTCTCTCTCTCTCTCTCGTGTTGCAATCACTGTCTTTCTGAGCCCTTTATACATTCCTTCACCAATACCACACACATGCAGCACCCGTCTACCTACACAACCTCGCCTTCCTCTGTCTAGATCTCCATTGCAAGAGTTCGCCTATACGCTGGCTTTCATGTATGCAGCTCGTCTTCTCTAGAAATGTCTCCCTAAAAATTATCTTTGCCTATGATCTCCAGTCTTTTAAATTCGATGTGTCAAAGCGTCCTGAAACGAACGGAACTCGGATATGACATTTCTGCCTTATATTTGGAAGTAAGAATTTGAGTTAGACTGTTCAGTTTCCTAAAAAAAAAAAAAATAGGCCGAGTGACTGGGTTAAGCCACTTCAGCTAGAATAAATTTGTAAGGACATATCCGGTGAGTGTTGGAGTCCTTTCCTCATAATAATGCATCTCAGGGAAGAGTGAGGCTGGTCACCCTCTCCTTAAATGTCAGGACTGGAACGAAGAAGAACTGAATGACCGATGATGGATGCAAAGAAATAATTATATGAATGAATAATGGATGAGCGTCTTCCTCATCTGTTTGTATTCTCCAGGCTGTACAAGTGTGCGTGTCACCCTGAGAGAAATATGGATGTGAGGGGCTGGAGGGAGCACTTCATATATCTCTCTCCCTCCGGCCTGTCACTCTCCTCCACCCAGCCATAAGATTGGCCTGTCTGTGTTTGTTGGTACTGATGCTTTACTGTAGCTGGTTTGTTTAGTGACGGAGACGAGCCACTCCTACAAATTGAGTATTATCTCGTGGTTGTATGAAACTTAATGAACCATAGTTGTGCGGTAGAAATGAGTCTCCCTGGTTAGTACGATCTGTCTTCACGTGATGGAACTGGACCTCTTCCACCACTTAAATACTTATCCGTGGATAAGTGGATTCTGAAAAGCCTTATTTATGTGGTGGGAATGAGTCCCTTTGGTCGCTAAAGTCAGTTTGTTTATAATTAATGGGACTGGACTACACAGTCTGAATGCTAACTCGTGGTTGCGTGAAATGCGATAAACCTTAGTTATATGCTAGGGAGGAGTCTCTTTCATTCTCATAACTTGAACACTAATTCATGATCATTGTTTTTACCAGATGTAAAGCAAATTTCAAACACTCGTGGCTGCATAACGTTCGATGATCCCTGGGGTTTGTCTTTGCTAACTTATATCGACCACTCCAGACTGGCTGTGATGGATCTGGCGAGATAGTTCGACTGGAATTAGACTGTCCCAGTGCTTGAGTAATATTGGTCTCAAGTTTTTGCTCACGGCGGCAAAGTCAGTCGACCAGAACTGCCAGGAGAGTGCCGTAGATAAACCTACCCCTGAGATGGTGGACGTAGTGAAAAAGTAAATAATTAAAAGAGAACCGAATTTCACACAAGTGGCGGCTGTAACGATTCGTGACGGTTATACAGGACGGATATATCTGAAATTAATAAACACTTAGGCGTAAAGTGGAAACAAGTCAAATATTTAGGCATACGGTAAGGAAATAATTAGGTTTGGAGAGAAGCACAAAATTATGGTTATATATGGAGTACTGTAAGAAAAAAAAAATCTATATACAAGAATTTTACATCTAGGTCAAGTTAGAGTGAAAATAGTAGTGAGGTCAGCTTTACCCCAGCATGTTGATGTGGTGGTGTGGTTTGATTGGTTGTCTGGTGTGAGGTAGGGTGGTGTTGTGGTGTGATTGGTCGTCTGGTGTGATGTAGGGTGGTGTTGTGGTATACTCTAACTTGGCTTAAAATTGCCGTCTCTCCATCTTGAAAGCTTGAGTTGTAAGAATAGCCAAACACCAGAATAAGATGCTAGTCACGAAGAAGTGCTGTGGAAAGGATGTAAAGGCGTTGCACTTTTTTTTTTTTTTTTTTGGCCACAGCTCCGTGAAATAAGCCACAAAAGGACCAAAACCTAAGTCAAGGTGAAAGAATTATATTTGTGGTGGAGCGGCCACTCATTCGGACGGACAGTATATAGTAAAACAGCATCCAAGGTCTGTATTCCCGTCGGTTACGAAAGCTCCCTAACACCTCTTCCTTAGCGATTTATTGTGGTTATTGCACCTTACTTTCCTTTGCTGTGTTGTATAAATTCCTGTCGGTTAAGAAGGCACCCTAACACCTCTTCTTTAGCGATTTATTTTGTTTATTACCCCTTACTTTCCTTTTCTGTGTTGTATAAATCCTTCCAGCGGTAGTATACTCTGCATATATAACGTACAGAAGGATATTAACCAGCCATATCCAAAAATAAATCGCTTAGGAAGAGGTGTTAGGGAGAATACCACCTCACCCATCCTTCCTCAACCCGCCAGTGCTGAAGAGGGTCGCCTTCACGTGGTGGCACCAATATAACCAAGCGGCTCCACCGCCCGGTTATGCAGACGTCTCTCAGCTCCCTCTCTATCCCCGAGGGTGGTGGACTGCCGGAGAAGGGGAATTTCAGTCTGAAGTCCACTGGGTTCACGATTCAGATGAACGGAGGGCTGCAACAACAACAAAAACAAATACCAAACATGGCAGCAACAACTAGAACAACAACAAACACAACAACAAGTCTCAGCAATATCAACAATAAACGATAACAACAATAGTAACTACTACTACCACTACTTCTATTACTACTACTGCAACTACTCGTACTACTACTACTACTACTACTGCTGCTACTATTACTAC
>JAGKTI010005413.1:25544-45166 GCA_018397915.1 Birgus latro | reverse complement strand
AAAACATTGGAGCCCTAAAAAATGAGAGGAAAAAGAAAGGGTTACCCAAAAAAACAAGAAATATGACCTTTGAAAAGGAAAAAGTTGTAGGTCCAAAAAATGGGAAAATAATTGCAAGCCTCGAAAATGGGAAAGAAATGCGTCCCTTGAAAATGGAAAATGACCCTTGAAAGGGATTTGTAACTCTTAAAAATGGAAAAACCAAAAATCTGTGACTATAAAGAAAAAAGCCCCCTTGAGACAAATTTTTTTTGTTATTTGCGAATATACTTTATTTGTTGATTTTTTTTTTTTTTTTTTTTTTTTTGGTATACTGGTTGATAATAGACACAAAGGTAGACTGAGGCAGGAAGAAGCATACAGCACTGCTCGAAGTAATTGGTTGATGGTCACCACTGCCTGGTGAGAGGTACAAGGTATATGGTATATTTTTACTAATATATTTATAGCAACATGATGCCTGACTATGCTGATATTGATATATGTATGATATATATGGTTGCTGACCACATTCATTGGCATGTTTGGGGCCATTGAACTGTGTGTGGAAACTTGCAATGTTATTTTTTTTTTCTCAAGTCAGGTTCTTGTGGATGGAGGTTAATAAGGTTCTTGCATTTTAACTTGGCTAGTTCAATCCAGAATGTTTAACTAATAATGCTTGTCATGAAGTGCTGGGGTAAGGGTAGAACCATGGCATTATGTTTAGTGTGAGTCTTTATGAAATAATCTTTAAAAGAGGGGAAAAAATCTAGCCCAAGTTAAGGTGAAAGAACTATTATTAGAAATGTATAAATGGTCGATTTTCCATGTGGTTAAGAGTACACAGCACATGACAAGCGTGGTGCAGGGAAAAGTGTGGAGGTTAGGTTGCTGGGTGGATGCTGCATTTGAATCCCTCCACCCAGTTAACAGGGCACCATAGGAGGCTATACTTACACATACTTTGGTTTTACAGATACAGTGGACAGCAGAAGTTCGTCCCTCTCGGCGTGTGTGATATGAGCCTGTTGATCTGGGAACATTGTATTCTAGACTTGAGAGGTATGGTTTAAATGGCTAATATTAAAGAAATGTTTTCGGAGATAAGAATACATTCCTTAATGATATTAGTAATTTGCAGCAGGTGAGATGATAACGTTATTGTGAAATGTATGACATTGGTGTATGAAAAATGTCCATTACGGACACAGATGCACAGGATTATTTGGACTGGGCCGATGTTGCCGTAAAGTATTATATGAAATATTTTAGAACGTTTGCACCTAAAGGTGAGGTTGCAAGAAAACATTAATTACAGTTACAGTGTCAGTTACACAGTAAACAAACATAGAAACTGATAGTGCATGTTTTGTGAGTATAATGTTTTGTTTGTAGGTTAAATCACTTCTCTTCCTGACCTCTCTTTACCCGTCTCTCCTCTCCCCAGCCACGCTCTGCCATCATCGACGTTTTATCGCTAATGCTGAAAATCGTATGTTTGTAGGCAGTGTGTGGAAAGCAATCAGTATAAAAGTGTGAAATGAGCTTCTTTTTCTTCTCCATCGCTATGAAGTGTTATCCACGATGAATATAAATGTTAGTAATATGAATAAATCGTCACTGTGGTGGTTAGGAGACATATCTCCTTACCATTTATATAAGATTTATATAACCATCGATAATACAGTGCTCGAAATACAGTCCCTCTCAAACCTCTCGCAGTCTCCTTCCCTTCCCCTTCGACCATCTCCATGACTCCTCCCCATCACTCCTCCCCCTTCTCTCTGCCCCCCTCCCCACGGTTTTATTGTATTGACCCTGCCCGACTTGTCATTTCAAATGTCTGTTTTCTGTCCCTTCTTGATTGTTGTTTTTGGAGCTGAACAATATAATGACATTTGGGTTTTGTTCTTTAACAGTGTGTAATATCATTATACTGACTGTAACAGTGGCAGTTAAGAGGCATTAACTTGAAGGAGCGGCATTCAGTGCTTCAATGTAGTTATCATTTTATTAGTTCTCCCCTCTAGCCATAAGTATCTTGCTTACACTTATTTTTCAAATCCCAACATATATAAAATAAATATGAAGCAAAAAGTCGTTCTTTTCTCCAAAGAAAGTAAAAAGTGAAAACTATTCATTGCGTGTGTTGTGTTGCAGAAGAGTATCATCTACATGCATCCACAAAATATTTTCTGAACAAGTATTGACGGTATTTGTGGTGATAATTAGTAGTGATATTAGTAGTGATTCTACATCAGATATTGGTGATGACACTGAGAGTGGTGATGAATCACAACTTGAGATTGCAGATGATCAAGATGATAGTCTGTGAAATGCAGAAGATAATGGCAATGATGACAGTCCTGCAGTTGGGTGGTTGAGGCATTCTGCAGTTAGTAAAGGACGATTGTCATTTATTGGAAACAGAGGGGTCAAAGCAATTTTGCAAAATCCTCAGGACCCATTGGAATTTTTTATGTCTTTTGTAGACAGTGATGTAGTTGAACATATAGTTAGAGAAAGAAACAAAGATGCTGCCAAGGTCTGTGAAGAAAAGAGAAGTGAAAAATGATGAGAGAGAGTAGAGATCTGATGTGGAAGGAAACTAATGTTGGGGAGATGTATACCTTTTTAGGTTTGGTCATTTTACAAGACATAGTAAAGAAGCCTACAATCTACTCATACCACTCAACCAACCAGATGCTTGCAACACCTTTTTTTGGGAAGTGCATAAGCAGGGACAGATTTGCACTTCTGAAGTATTTGGATGTTACTGATATGGAAAGTAATGATGACCCTGCCTACAAATTTAGGGAAGTGTTAGATCGGTTTAGGCACAGATACATGTGTAATTACATCCCCAAGGAAAATATTAGCACTGATGAATCCCTGCTTCTCTGGAAAGGAAGACTGAAATGGGAAATGTATATTCCCCTAAAGAGAGAGAGGTTTGGCATGGAGAGCTATATCCTAGCAGAAGCCGAGACAGGTTATGTATGGGATCTTTTGCCATATATAGGGAAAGGCACAGAATATGACTTGCAAATATCAGGGTTGTCAGATGAAGCTATAGCCAAGCTTTCCAGACCTACCAAAATTTCTTGGCCTAATAAAGGCTTTACTAAATAAGGGGTATGTGCTTGGAATGGATGACTTCTATGTTTGCCCTGTACTGTTTGATATTCTCTTAGCTCATGGAACTGATGCCATAGGCACAGTAAGATTTAACATGAATTGACTTTCTGAAGAAGTAAAACCAAAGAAGCTAGAAATGGGAGAAACTATTTCCAGGTTCAGTGGCAAAGTGATGCATATGAAATGGCGAGACAAGAAATATGTAAACATGCTCAGCACAGTGTGTGATGAGTCCATGGAAATTGTACAATTTTGTGTGTATCAAGTAGGAAAATCTGCACATAGGAGGAGTAGACGTAATGGATCAGATAACATCTGCCATATGTGTAACACGCAAGGGTGTTACAAAGTACTACAAGAAGATATTTTTAAGGCTGATAGAAATGAGTTTGCATAACTGTCATGTAATCTACAATAGAAATGGTGGCCCGAAAAAAGGCCTTGACTTGAAGTTGCACTTGATTGAACAGATAGTGCATGCTTTTGGCCAAGATGTTTATTTGATAAAGAAACCCACAAGGTCAGTAACTGTTGGGCCTTGCCCTAGAAGACTGAGTGGAAGACATTTTCCAATAGAGAGAGAGTCAGGTGAAGGTGTAACTACAAAGAAGGTTGAAAAAAGAAAGTGAGGAGAACCATCAACAACTGTGATGTATGTCAAGTTGCATTGTGCATTACTCCATGCTTTAAGCTGTATCATATATCAGAACACCTTCCAAAGTAAAAGGGTGAAAGCATTAAAGTAACAGATGAAAAGAATAATATGATAATATGCAAAAATTACTGATTAGGCTAGGTTCGCAACAGTTTAATAAGGGAGGGTGGAGGGAAACCACATCCAGGTCACAAGTCCTGGACACAGCTTTGCCTGTGGGTGTGAGTGACTCCATCTATCTGACTTTAACAAATATGACAAATAGCTGGTTAAAGAAATGAAAGTGTTAGTATTTAAAGCATTTTTGCTATGCTAATGAAATGTAACAACTGCTCCATATTGCAGTAGAGTGTATTAATAGATTATGTTAAAGCCTTACATTGTGGTTGAGTATATATATAATGATAAAGCCTTATATGCTGTAGAGTCTATATACTGTATAGATTACGTTAAAATCTTGCACAATGCGGTGTAACTATATTTGTTCCAGTGCTGTGGTCGGGGACATATATATATATATATATATATAATTATTTTTAGGTACTTCTCACTATCTGCCGCCATCGGCTAACGGTTAAGTAGACGTATCTCGCAGATCTCGGTGTACTGAGGAACATAATGTTGAAGGAGGGGTGGGGGATTGATGGCCACTGCAAACAAGGAAACACTTAAGACACTCCCCTGTGGGACACCTTCCTTCTGGCACAGCAGTGTAGAGAGGGTAGAACCCACATGGACTCGAAACACAATTTGGAGCACTGTATTAACGATGGTTATATAAGTGTTGTATAAATGATGACTAGTAATATCTCTTAACGACAACAGTGATGATTTATTCATGTTACTAACATTCATATTCATCCTGGATAAGACTTCATAGGGATGGAGGAGAAAAAGCTCATCACAGAGTGTTATATTGATTACTTGCCATACTCTGCCTCCAGACATACGATTTTGAGCACTAGTGATAAAATGTGGATGATGGCAGAGCATGGCTGGGGAGAGGAGAGATGGGTGGAGAGAGAGATCAGGAAGGGAAGTGATTTAACCTGCAAACAAAACCTTATACTCGCAAAACATGTACTGTCAGTTTCTATGTTTTAGTGTGTAACCGACATTGTAATTAATGTTTTCTTGCAACCTCACCTTTAGGTGGAAACGTTCAAAAATATTTCGTATACGGCAACATCAGCCCAGTCCAAATAATCCTGTGCGTGTGTGTCGGTAACGGATAATTTTCATACACCAATGTCATCCATTTCACAATAATGTTATCATGCCACCTGCTGGCAATTAATAATATCATTAAGGAATGTATTCTTGTCTCGGAAAACATTGCTTGAACATTAGGCATTTAAAGCATACTGTCAACTGTAGAGTACAATGTTCCCAGATCAACAGGCTCGTATCATGCAGGGTGTCAAGTGTACCACCCAGCATTGTAAATGTTTTCCTGGGTTACAGGAAACCATTAGTGTTGTCACTTAGTGAAGAGCAGCCACGTACAAAGAAAGAGAAATGTAGCAGAGAATGAGAAGAGGAGAGCAGAAAAAGAAATGAGGAAAAGGAAGGAATAAATTGACATCGGTGCAAGAATTGAAAGTTGTAAAGGAAGAAAGTAGGCAACACTGCAAGTAAGTTAGTGATTGTTCAGTACTGCAAAGAGGTACGAGTTATACTTTTACTTGTACTTTGATAGCGATATGATGCCTAATGACATATTGCTTAATAAATTGACCTAGCTTGTATATGGTAGCAGACCACATTGATTGGTGCGTTTGGTGCCACTGAAGTGTGTGTGGAAAATTTAATGATTTTTTCACAACATAGGCCCATGTGGATGGATGTCCATTAGGGTCTGGCATTTAAAGTTTGCCATAAATTGTCGCCTCCATAATACGTCCACTGTGGTTAACAGATGTTGTCATAATGGTAGTCCTGGAGACGTGTCATGACAATGGTATTGTGTAGAGTGATAGTGTTGTGTGGTTGTGCTACTGAGAGAAATTTTCCGGAAAGTACCAATTTTTGTGAAGCTAAGGTGAAAGAAGTATTGTGCAAAAAATTTAAAAATGGTTGATTTTGCATGTGGCTGACAGTACACATCGCATGACAAGTGTGGTGTAGGGAAAAGTGTGAAGGTTTTGTTGGTGGGTGGATGGTGCATTTGAATGGCTCCACCCAGGTAACAGGGAGTCATAGGAGGCAACACTTCCGCATACTTTGGTAATACAGTTACTATGCAGCATTGCAAATATTTTGTTTAGGTTACTGGAAACAGTTAGGCTTGTCATTTAGTGTAGAGGCACCTGAAAAGAGAGGGAAATGTAGTGAGAGCGAGAGGAAGAAAAGCACGAAGCAAGAGGAGAGCTGTTAAAGGAATGAGCAAGAGGAAGGAGGAAATAGGCAGCACTGCATCATGGAAGTGGGTGATGGTGGTCATCCCCTACAAAGAGGCATGTTATATTTGTACTTGGATATTGATAATGATATGATACCTGATGACATTGTTCTGTGAAATATCGATATAAATGTGATATAATGGTTGTAGAGCACATTCATTGGCGTGTTTGGGGCCAATGAACTGTGTGAGAAATTGCAATATATTTTTGACCACACAGGGCCTTGTGGATGGAGGTCCTAGGTTCCTGCATTGTAACTTGGCCAAGAGGAAAGAAAATAGTTGTTGAATTTGGATAGATCTAAAACTGTTCGAATAATGAAGAAGTGCTCGGTTAAGTGTAGAATCATGGCATTATCTAATTTATCTTTAGCTTGGACATGCATGAAGTAGTCTGTAAAGAGGTAAAAACTGTAGGCCATGATCATCTGAAAACTATTGTATTAGAATTATTTTTATGGCTCTTTCCCTTCTGGTTAGGAGCACATAGCACATGAGAAGTGTGGTAGAGGGAAAATTGTGAAAGGTTGGTTTCTGGATTTGTTTAGATTTTCATTTCTGCAGGGCCCAGCATGCTTGCATGCATCTGACTTGGTCACTTGATGTCACACTGTATGACTTTGTCCCAGGTCTTTTCAGGTCTGGTTCTCACAAACACTGATGTTCACACTTCTCACCCAATTGTCATCGTATATGGTCACTCCCTTTCCAAACCAAGACAGTCTTTATTTTCTGAAGCATTTCAGGCTACACAGGACTCGCCTAAAGAGTTCAGAGAATTGAAGCTCTAGCCCTCTCTCTCCCATCCAGCATTTCCATATTCATTATTCTTGAGTATGCTGGATTATGAAATGATTTTTGAAAGTGAAACTGAGATCATTTTGCACTTAGAGTTGTTCAGAATCCTTGGTCCCCGTGGGTGTACAGAGTAGGGTGGGCAAAGAGGACAAGGCCCCTTGTTTGTGTGAAAGAAAGTACGATGAATGTGAAGGTAGGTATGTTTTTGTTTGAGTCACTATTAACGGTTGAATCCTGGGTTGTTTAAGTAAATGTTAGGACTTGGTACATTTGAACTTTATGTAGATACTATGGTATGTGTGCCCTTGATGGTAATTGGTTGTTACGCATGTCACTTTTCCTTTTATTGTCTTATCATGGTATGTGTGACCAAGGAGATGTATTGGATAAACAAGGAAGTGCCTCGGGAAGGTCCCGCTGTACAGTAATTTCTGTACGTAGGGACAGGGTTACAAGAGGCAATTAAGTTTACTGCCAGATATTTTAGGATTCAGGTGCCTGGTTGTTTGTAGGTATGTAGATGTCTCAGAAGTAAGTAAAGATGAATATTACCCAAAGAGAAATTTTTGCCTCAAAAGTAAAGGCAAGTATAATTATATAGACTTATGAGTTAGTACTGTAGTGACCAATTTCACTTTGATGGTGCTGAACTGACTATATACAGTGGGTGTAGATTTAATTATTTTTATTGTTGCTCCAATACCCCCAGGCTCCACTGCAAGTGTGTGTGTTAGTGTTAGTGTCAAATGTGTATTTTTTCCTCACTGGACTCTACCTCACCTTTGCTGTGGTGTGGGGAGGGAGGAGTGGATATTGATGATGATGATGACCGATGATGGTTTGACGATGATGATTTGACTAGGATTGATGTTGAGTGACTGTGATTGATTTATATTACTAAACTCCATTGTATTTGGCTACAGGATCAAAGAGCTTGGTAAGAGGATCAAAGACTCCCATTCAGTGGCAACAGGGGATTGGATAGCTTCTCCCTGCATACCCAGAGAACTGCCAATATCTGCTTGTCTACACTCTGTCCCGAACACCATCACCACCAATGCTGTATCTATGAGAGTCGTCGAGTGAAGTATGAAGTTCTGATGTTAATGTGTTTTAATGCATAACATTTTTTTGTTTCCTTATGCTGACCTCTCCTATAATTGCTGTTTTGAATGTAATCTATCTATCCATGTATCTATAGCCCGACGCCCTATTGACGCAAGTCGCTGTGTCAACTACCATTTGCATACCCTCCCCCGAGTTCACTGCCCCCTCCCTCATATACCTCTTAAGTGCATCCTTCCACCTCATTCTCTGCTTTCTCCTCATTCTCCCTCCCTCTATTCTACCTGCATACATCCTCTTAGTGTTTCATTCTCCATTTTCTTGACATGTCCAAACCACCTCCGTGTATTTCTCGTAATGTTTTGAAGGACATCCACGTAAACCCCACGACGTTTTTTCACTTCATTTGTCTACCTATTCGTCCATGTGACTCCACATTCTCTTCTCAAGTAAGTCATTTGCACTGGTCGCACTCTTGACTTATCACCCTCTAGCAAGGTCCATGCCTCGCTTCCATATGTTAGGGTAGGGATCACGATGTTATGCATTTAATTGTTGACTTCTATACTCCCCTTCCTATTTCTAATTACTGCCATCAATGAACGAACAACCTTCTTTCCCTGCTGTACCGTTTGAAGTATTTGTTATTTATAAGTTCTGTCCTTGCTGATCACACTGGGCAGGTACTTGACTGCATTCACATATAATAATTATTATTAAGATTATTACAGAGTAATAGTAATTATGAAGCTCTGTTGAAAGTCCTGTCTTACATCCTAGGGCCCTTTTTTTTTTAATGTAATTTCATCTACAAAGGCTCTAACATGGTTGCTTGCAAAAGTCTTTGTCACCTGATGGCAACTGTGCACGCTGCTCGATATCTGGCAGGCTTGCCATTAGTTCCCTGCTTGGGGGGGGGGGGGGGACTTTGTCGTGACGGTGGGGCTTGAAGCGTGGGTGGCATCTGTGGGTTGTGTGGACCAAGGCCCTCCCCTCCCTGTATCACTGGTAGAGGAGGCCTTTTGGTGATGTTGCTCATCCTTGCCTATCTTCCATCTTGGGCAGGATTGTAGTGTTCCCACGTGTTTGCCGTGCATGGCGTCCCATAATGCTGGATACGGGAGTGTGTGTGGGGAGGGGGGTGATTCATTCTGCATGATGCGCTCTGTGGCTAGCAAGTTTCGTCCTTGGTACCCCGATGTGGGTAGACGGGCGGCCTGGTTGGGCGCGAGGAGGTCAATCAGCTGGTCACTTGTTTGCTAGGGTCAAGTGGGCACCAGGGGGTCTAGTGGCTCCTATTGTTCTGGAGTTGTCGTTGCCTTGGTTTCGTGGTGGTTACTTGCGTGTACTCCGTCAGAACCCCTGGGGTCATTGGTGGTGTGATCCCTAGCATATGACATTCCCCTGTTGGGCTCGGTTGAGGGGTGGGAGAGTGAATTATTGTTTGTGTTTCCTGGCTTCCCAAAAAAAAAAAAAAAAAAAACGGTTGATGATGGCACATCTGTGCCTGGGCAATCCTTTGATGCTTCCTCCATTATTGGTAGTGTGGAGCGTTAAAACTGGGAGAGGGAGGCATTCATGTAGGATTGGTGCAGGTCTGGGGTTTAAGACAAGTCAAAATGATGCCAGGAGCATAACCCAAATATGTAATGCTGAAGCCCTTTTTGGGTAGTGTAGGTCATTAGTAGATATAGAGATATTTTAGTTGTAGTCTGTGCATTGGCAGATACGTGAATTTTGTAAGGGGTGGTCGTCACAAATTGATTTCCTCCATGTTGGCCTGTTCCCTGACGTTGTACTGGCCTCCACCAGCTCATATTCCCCTCTTTCATATACCGCTTCACTCCATCCCTGCATCTCGTAATCTGCTTTCTCTTTCGTCTCTGTCACTGTCCATGTCGCTTATATACACTCTCCTTGTTACTCTCTCTCGCTATTGATCTTTTCTACGTGGCCAAAGTATCTCGATGTATTTCTCATAAGACTGTGTATTGAATCGACGTCTACAGCTGAATGCTACTTCCCTTCTTCATTTGTGAGTCTGTGTTTCCATGTAATTCGACATGCTCCTCTGAAATAACTCGTTTTTATTGTTCTCACTCTTGATGTGTCCTTCCAACAAGGTCCAAGCCTCACTTTCATACATTAGAGTTGGTATCACAATACTGTTTGTTTGTTTGTTTCCTTTTATGCTTATTTTGCTTTTTCTTATAACTGCTTTAAATGAAGGAGGAGCCTTCTTTGGTTGTTGTACGGAACTCTTTCAAGCACTTGATCTGCCAAACTTCCATCCTTACTCATCACTCTGTGTAAGTGGTTAAATGCACTTTTCTTTTCCACTTCTTACTTATCCAGCGTTATTGTACATTGAGTGTCTTCATTTGTCTCGATGAGCATAAGTTTACTCTTTCCTATATTTGCTGTTAAATTAAATTTCTTACACACACTTCCAAAGTCGGTCATCAAGCCTTGGAGCTCCCTGTCGTCTTCACTTGAGAAGAGAATATCATTAGCAAAGAACAGTACAAGAAGTGTCCAAACACCGGCTTGTGTCATTAGGGCTGTGGCATTGTTTGTATTTGTGGCAGAGAACCTCAAACGTATTTTGAGGGGAGTGAAGGATCCTTGTTGTTGTGTCGTCCCCAGGAGAGAGCTCCTGTTTAATGTCTGTGACCTGTGTTTGTGGTGCTCATATTTCATGTGTTCCTCAGACCATCTTTAACGAATGTAAAGGTGTCATTTTTCCCCGAGACCTGCTGTGATATATGGAGGCATGGCTGTTGGAGGAACGTGACCTTCTTGTGTGGAGAGTTGAGAATGCGTGGTGTTCTGATCCGAAGTCTGACCTTGTTGCTGACATTTTACAAGTTAACGTTGCCTGCCTCTGTGATAGGATGTTCCCCTGACACTACATAAGGTGAAGTAGGTTGACGGTTGTAATTTTTTGTTTTTCGGTATAATTTGCCTAGAATAATTATTTTGTGTTGAATAGTGATTATGAAGACCAGAATGTCATAGTAGTAAAGAAGTGTTGCAGTAAGGATATGGAATGAAATATTGTTGAGATGCACTTGAGAACGCTTCAATAAATAAAAAAAAAAAAAAATCTGTGGGAGTAGTTAAAATGACCTGTTTGTATTATTTAAAAAGGGGGGGGAGGGAAAGAAAACTGTCTAACTTGCCAAATGTGTTCCCATTTCCTACAGGATGGAACACTCATTATATGGCCAGGGAAGTACCAGTGCCTGCTTTTGTACTCTCTGCCTCCTACACAACCAGCAGCATCACCACTATAGATTGTAGAGTAGTAAGTGATGTTTGAAAATATTTGTATTGGTTAAGTAAAAAAATGTTAAAAAGTATTTATTGTGTAATATTTTTGTTGAGGTACTGCCAGTTCTTATAAAGAAATCAGTATAAGAGTAATAGTATGTAATAAGTGGAGTGGAGAGGTATAGCTTTGTTTGCCATTGATGTTTTGTTTTGTTTCATTGCATTCATAAAGGCTTAAAGATGGTTGGTTGTGTCACCTGTTGGTGGCTTTGCTTGCTGCTCAGTCTGTGGCAGCATCCCTATTCACTCGCTTATCTCTGAGGTTACACTTGGTGGGCTTGTTTTGTGATTGTTTTTCTGCGTGTCGCTTTCTGCAAGCAATTGTCATCCCCTGTCCTGTCGACATGGCCAAACAAGCATGAATAGTGATACTGTGTAAATCTTGTTAAACTCGTGTCCATTCCATGCAGGATCCAGTACCGACTTGAGAGGATGCAGCACCATTTACAGTCGCAGTAGATGATGTGACGGCTGTTCCCTGCATACCTGCTTGCGTAGCTTGGGTCACCTACTCCACCATGATAGATGAAGTATTGTGAGTGTGCATATAGAGAAGTATTAAATTGTGACCATTTACTAAGCATTAAGTTAGTGGTAGTAGTATTAGAGTAGCTCCTGTCAGTTTGGGTTAGCAGACCCATCAAGCAGAAGGAAGCAGTGACCCCTGGAGGGGTAT
The DNA here is from genome assembly GCA_018397915.1 of Birgus latro. Lineage (NCBI taxonomy): Eukaryota > Metazoa > Arthropoda > Malacostraca > Decapoda > Coenobitidae > Birgus > Birgus latro. The sequence continues at coordinate 33,118 of JAGKTI010005413.1, read as the reverse complement.
CACATACAGTAAACCAGTATTCATTTGTTGTGGACAGTATAGAAGAATGTGTAGGTGCGTGAAAGTTTGGTTGGTGGGTGGACACTGTATTTGCACCTCGACATAGTTAACAGGGGCACTATAGGATGCTGTACTTACTCATTTATGTGGTTATATGGTTACCGGAAAATAAGAGGGTTGTCAGTCAGTGTAGAGTCACTTAAGGAAGAGGTAGGCAACATTACATGAAGTGAATGGATGATGGTTGTCAATATGTAGCACATGAATGTATTAGGGGAATGATTTGTTGTTTCTCTGTGTCTTTCATGTGAAAATGTGGAGAAATATACCTTGTTGTAGAAATATTTTGTAAGAGATATATGATTATTGATATAATTACGTCCTTCCTAAGTTTGATATGTAGGTAGGTGGCAGACAGACATTACTATGATGATATCTTTTGTATTGCTATTGTTTGTAGAAGAGTTAGTATTGTATTATGTTAATTGGCTGAAGTATGTAGTTAAAGATGAAAGGATTGGAATTTGAGGGTGTTAGAATGTGATAATTAATTGTTTTTTGTTAATGGAATGTCCTCACTAGTGGATATATATATATATACAGTATATGCATATATTGGCAGGTGGCTGTATTCCCAAATGGGTGGACACTAAGAAATGGGCTCCATGTCGACGTGGGTGCGGATTTTGAAAGGTGTGTGGGTTACGAGAAAATGTGCGGGAAGTATTGCGATGTGCTGGAGAGTGTTGTACGACAGTCTTAAGACCTTACTGGAGTCTGGCCCAGTGCAGGTGTCGGCCAATCAAGGAGATTGTTTGTAAATTGAAAGCCGTGTAACCAATGATAGTACACCAGAGTATGACATCATAGTGGTAGCAGACAATGATTCCAAAGTAAGAGTAGATGATTTCCATGACGGTATTGAATCAGTGGTGGAGCACGTAAATATTATGCAGGTATAGAAGGGTAGTGAACTTGTCAGTGGAAGAAATAAGTGTGGTGAATCGAACTTTGTTCGACACAGTGTCATGTAGGGCATGACGATATTTTGGATGAGTGTCTTATTTACATTGGTTTGTTGAATTGAATTTTTAATAATATTATATGAGTGTGCTGTAACGTGTTTGCAGGAAGGCTACGTTGGGTGACAATGGTAGCTTTAGCACTTATATGGAAGTAGTACTTGCTCTGATATAGTGTACTGGCTTCGTGTAGGACAGTCCGCTGCCACTTGTACTGATGGTTTTTTGTCGAATCGCCACAGTTGTATGCATTTAAGGAATAATTGATGTGGGATTGAATTTAAAGGATTTGGTTGATGTTTGAGTTAAAACACTCAAAAATAGAAGAGTTGTAAGGCTCATGATGTACTTAGGGCTGCATCCCACATGGCACAACTGTAAGAGGAGAATTGACACTGGAGCATAGGGTTTGCGTTGGTTTTATAAGGGTTCAGAATATGTAGTGGAGTGAAATGTTGGTGTGACGGGCAAAGATGGTGGATTTGCGAGGTTTTGTTGACCTTTCAGAAACCGGCCCCTGTCGTCTGGCGTTTCACTGGCCTTATCCCATTTGAACTCGAAGGCCCCTTTCGTATATGTCCATAATTTGAAGGTGAGAAATGTATGCTGTTAGATGGAATAGGAGAAATAGATATAATATGATGGCTTTGGTCCTTTCCCCCCACAAGAAATGTGGTTGTGGGAAATTTCATAAACCTTGGTAACAGTGTAGGAGTTATCCAATGTAAGGATGTTATGAGGAAGTAAGTGACAATATATAGTATAACGAATGTTGTTTGTATGTGTTGTTAAAATGTTTTCCTTTTCCTACAGGATGGAAGAGGATGGCAAATGAGACGAGGAGGATAGTGGACGACACGAAGAGGATGCAATATGACACAAAGATGATTGAAGACAACACGAACAGGATCCAATACGTGATTTCACTGGTTGGAGATGATGTGAATTTGGGCTGTCGGACGCTGGTAGTCTCATCATGGTGTAGGGTGGGAAAGGAGGTCATGATGATGGTGATGATATAGGCATTGCCTGCATACCCAGAGAAGTGGCCTTACCTTGTTGGCTCGCCTTGACTCTTACACCACAACGAGGAGCACGACTACCACTTCATATGGTAAAGGTGAGATGTTGCAAATGTTTTTATGGATTGCATATAAATGTTTTCATATTGTTTGGCCATAAGTGTTTGAATGTTTTGAAATTGTTACTGATTTTGAGTAAGAATGTAACATTAGTCTATCATAGTATACAGTTGTATGTTTAACTTGGGGTGAAAAAGACATTTGTTTGTTTATTGCTGAGTTTAAGAAAGTGGAAAGGGAGTGAGGTTCGAATTCCGACTGGGGTTGGGAACAGTGAAAGGATTAGAATTTGTCAAATGCGATTTTTCTGATGTAGGAGGTGAGGTGGTGAAAAAAAAGGGGAAAAAAAGAGAAGGGTAATAGCAGTACACCAGTTATGTATGAGACGGCTGTAGGATGTGTTCAATATGGAGGGTGGGTGTTATCACGAAAGTGGTGACATGTGGATTTGTTGGAGGACTATGGGGACTTTGGAGTTGTGCCTGAAGCTTTTGGCGAGAGTCGGAGACATCCCAAAAACAAATAATAGTAATGAAAGAAATTGGTTAGAATATGGTGTTGATGAAGAAGTGTAAAAAAATATGTAGACCTAGAGCATTACGTAGTTTGTAAACGTAGATGTTGGAAATAAGTTATGAAAGGAGAAAAAACGTGAGTCAAGTTAAGGTGAAGGTGGTGTAGTAATGAAATGCTGTGGAAGCAATATAGAATGTGAAATCTGTCCATTGATTCATTTCATGTACTGGTGCCTTGTTGTTCTTTCAGCTTTGAGTGTTTGTTTGTGTGTGGCCTCGTGTGTTGGTGTGTCTGATGTGCTCCCTCCTTTTCTTTTTTGAGTTTGGTTTGCATTGTGAGAAGGCAAGTGGTTTCCTGTTAGCTGGGAAACCATTTAGCGTGTGGGGTGGTAACTGTATAATTAAGCCATACATGTTCTGTACGTGAGAGGAAGTGGGTTGGTGGAGCATAAGTGCTGTCTGTGAGAAATGAGTAAGTTGAAGATGAAGTAGCAGCCGTTACGGGAGTATCGCATGTGGCAATAGATAGTGTTTGCTTTTGTAGTTGGGACCGCAAAATGAGGAACGAAATAAAGAATATCTTGGAGAAGGTAATAATAATATTATGCTGTAATACAACAGACCATGCTTTAATATCAGGCTAAACTGCTTTGTACTTCCAACAGGATCCAGTGTCTTTGCAAGAAGATTTAGTACTCCCTTGGAAGGGTGTGGAGGGTTTGGAAGGCGTTGCGAGCGTACCCAGAGAAGTGGCTGCCTATTGACAAGCACCTACTCCACCAGTAAAGATGCTGTAGTGTGAAGAGTGAGGCTTGGCGAGTTCTGAAGATGTGACTATTGATCAGGGCTTGTGTTTGGCCAGGGACAGCTTGCAGATGCGATTTTGTTTCCCCTTTGGTGAACAAGTGTTGCATGCAAGTGGCGTTTTGGTGAGGGAGAAAGACATCCACTTGAATATGCATTAAAAAAGAAAATAAGTCGTAAGGTAAATGAAGGAAGGAGCACGTTGTGATGAAGTATTACGTAGTTTGTTGGCGCTATTGTGAATGTATAAGAATAGAGTGTGGAACGTTGGGGAGTGTATCCGGAGTAAAGGGCAAATGTTCTCAAGATGGTTTGTTTACAAGCGGAAGCATGTGGTCTTAAGAGGGCGAATGGTTGTGTGTATGTTTGTTCCCACATCAGTATGATACGTCAGGGTCCTGGACAGTTTCATAAAGTCATCATCAGTCACAGAAAGTGGCAATACAATGATATCCTTGTGGATAATGTTGTTGATTGATGATGATTGTGTGTGTGTTTGTTTGTTTGTTGTGTAATGTTTGCAGTAGAAAATATTTGTTAAGTTATAGTATTATGAGTGGTAGTTATTATTTGAATGAAGATGAAATGGAGAAGCCTGTATATTTGTTACTTAGGGTAGTGAATGTTAGTTTTAGGGTGAGGTAGTTAAGGTAAAAGATGGTGCAATATTTATTGGCTGTGAAATATTTTGGGTCGTACTCAGTTAGGGAAGGGCAAATAGATTTTGGTTTAAAATGTGCAACCTTAGGAGGGCAAAGGCTTGCAACCTTTGGCAGTTTGGAATAGTTGTGTTTAAATGCGTTAATATACTGTTGTAGGTGACGAGTGAAAATGAGTAGTAGAGATATGGTAGTGTGTGTGGGTCAGTGGATCCGTGAAAATGGGTAGTGGGGTGGGTTGCAGTCCTGTTGGTGGGAGGTTTGAATTCTGGGTGTGGTGGGGAATGGTTAAGGATTTGAATAGTATAAAAAAGATTGATGTGACTTGGGAGAAAATGTGGCGACATAAAAAAAAGTACCGGCACTGTTACTAATACACGAGTACTATGACAGAGCCTTGGCATGTATTCAATGTGGATGGTGGGTGTTAGTGGGAAAGTGGTGGTGTGGAGGTATATGGTATGTAGGGAGACTAATGAACTTTGTGTATGTTTGGTTTGTGGAGTGATATATTTGTAGTCAGGCAGTCAAGACTAGCAGCGTAGAAGGCTGTAGTTGTCTCATTGTTAGGTTATATGGTAACTTTGTAGCATTGAAAAAAGTTTGGTGGGTTACAGGATAAAAGAGAAGTTGGTGAGTATGACATGAAATGAGTGGATGTAGGTAAGGACGACATATTGAAATAGAATAATGAGATGAAAGGAATGTGTTTTCTATTTGTAATAGGAGAGAAATGTTGTGGCTCTGTGCAAAACTTTTTGCAGTAGAGTTGTTTGATATGTTGTATCGTGTGTAAAATTAGGGAACGTGGTTTCTTGTATTGCCCTTGGTCATATAATGGTGGCTGTACATGCTGCTTGATGTCTTGGAAGCTCGCTGTTGAGTCCCTGTATTCCAGACGTTTCATTGTATGAGGTGGTCCTAGGTGTTTTTCAGTGTGCTTCTTGAAAGCTTAGTGACCAACCCGTGAATATGTACATGTTTTTGTGTTTGCATTGTTGTCATTGGCCATTCTCTGCATATGGGGAAAGCATTCCAATGGGCCAGTGTGGATTGCAGTATCAAGGTATTAAGTTGCATTGATTGAAACTGTTATGTAAAAAATGCTGTCCTGTGCAGGCCTCGCAATGAGAGATGTACTGAACATGCACGGAATCCTTGTTATTTTGTTATGTTTGAGTGTAAGAATATGGTGTTCCTTACTTTGTGAGCGTATGAATATCCTCTTTTATAGGTGGTTAGGCCTCATTGCCATACAGCATTACACTGAGGATATATGTAATTAAAAGAAATTGTATAGTACAGGGGGATAGGCCTTTATGTTGGGAGAGGTAGTAGACGTGGGAACGTTGTTGCAATCACTTTTCATTGTCCAAATATAGGTTGCAGTAGGTCCCGGTTCAGCTGTAAACATGTATTGCAAAGACCAAAATGTCTGTATAGATTGAAGAATCTCTCTAGTATTTTAATTGTATCATGCTTGGCACTGTTCACCTGGTGTTACCAAGACACCACACACGTGAAATGAGCATTATTTAGGAGACGAGGTGAAATACCATAACATGTTAAATGGATCGAATTATGACAGATACCGAAGAGGATGGAAATATTGGGCATGGCCAGTTGACGTGTTGTTTAGTAGTAATGGCCGTAATGGTAGATAGTATTTGATTTGTGTGATCCGTGTTTTCTCTCAAGGCCTTGTGGTCTGTGTCCTACTTTGGCTGCAATTTTTCCTTTGGGTGTGTTTGATATTTGTTAGTGGAGAGTAAATTATCAGGATGAAACGTCTGGTATGGGAGTCGATTTCTAGTCATGTGAAAGGCGTCCCGGCCGTTTGATTAAGCAATAGAGGACCAGACTGAGCTTTGATTGTTTGCGTTTGTGGTCAATTAATATGTATTTGAGTGAACAATAAAACGGCATGGGAAACAGTCTTGATACCTTATAGTTGTTGGTAGGATTTCAAGAGGTAGGAGGTGGTTATCTAATGACTGTGGGTCATTTAAATTATGTATTGATGTAAAAGTGATTGTTTTTGTAGCAGTTTATTGTGAGAGGGTAATTTGTTGGAGTTGTTTTAGTTAATAGTGTGTGTTTGTCATGACAGGATCGTATGGGGAAGGGTAGAAAGAAAGTCAAGGAAGTTTGGTTAGTGCTGTATTGGCATTGAAATTTGAAAGAGACTAATGAATTGACTGAATCAAATGAAATATGAGTACTTTTCCGAAGAGTAGGAATGAGTAAATTAGGAGGTAGCGGGAGAGGCTGTCGTCATGTTGGTGGTATTTGTAGGGAGCATAGAAAATAAAGATGATTGCTTGAGCTGGTTGTGGGGAGAGACGGTGCAGTAATTGTGGCTGTTTGAGGTGATTGCTGGTTAGGTAGGATTTAAGTACATGAATGTTACGTATAATGTATTGAGATAAAGATTGTGGAATGTTAAAGAGGGGTTGAGTTCGAAAAATAGGGAAGAGAAACGAAAGGGTTGTAAGAGAGGTTTTCGTAAATGCTGGAGATATATATTGAGAACTGGCGTTTATGATGTTTGTTGTCATTTGAGAGTTGATGGAAATTAGTATAGTGTTTTGTTGTAGCCATGAGAATATGCTATTACTGAGAATGTACAAGTATATATAGTGTGTAATATGGGAATGAAGTAAAGATTTGTATGTAAAATTTGTGGCGACACTGATGATGGAGCGATTGGAGTCATTGTTGGCGATGAAGACGAGAGGAGAGATGAGACGTACGAGGAGTGGTGCTATCTTGTTGTCCATGAAGATTTCTTTTTCCCTCTCGTCATCTTTTACGTTCTTAACCTGACGAAGGTTGGCAATGTGTGAACTCGTACTTTTCCCCCACGGCATGCAGTGGAGGCTAACGCCCTGTAGCTGACGGGAGGGGGCGAGAGTCAGTATTGCTTTCTGGGCTTCGGGTTCTGCTTGACCTCTTGTACTGAAGATGTTTCACCCTCTTGCCCTGGTGGATGGTTCGGGCAGATTGATTTCTGTCTGGGCCGGAAATCTCCCTGAACTCCTGTTTCATGGCTAGAGCGTGTATTCAGGATGGATGGGAGTGGGGCAACTGCCGAGCCGCTGGGGGATCCCGTGAGCTTGCGGGAGCACCCTCAGTATGGTGGTGGCAGGCACTTAGCTTAAAAGTCGGGCCTTGTATAACCGATTGGCGTTGGTAGGGTCACCCAGTACTGGCACAGGTCGGGCTGGAAGTAGGGACTAGGGTGAGAGGCAGGTCTGTAAGATGGGAACGTAGCTTCCTGGTCCTACAGTTATTTGGGTTTAGGTGGTAGGTTCCTCCCAGTGGCCCTCGAGAGGTTGAGGATTAGTGTTTTTGATAGTATGTTGGTTCGGTCACCGGAGCTAATTCCCATTGGACGTGTTCCGGCCTAGGTCGGCTGAACCGTAGGCAGGCAGGGATGGGATCAGTTAGGGCTGACTAGTTAGGTCCCTCCAATGACCCAGGTTGGTTATA